>PVJO010006841.1:26355-86083 GCA_004026905.1 Hystrix cristata
CTCCCTCCCTCCCTCTCTCCCTTCCTTCTTTCTTTCCATCCTTCTTCCTCCTCCCTCTCTCCACCCCTCCCTCCCTCTTTCCCCTCTCCCTCCTCCTCTGTCTGCTCTATCTGACCCCACTTTCCATCTTTATTTTTAGAGATAAAGTGGGCTCCAATGATCCCTTTGAGCTCTTTCAAGTCCTTTGAGCAGACAGAGTGCCAGGGACTGAAGGAGTCCAACTGCCACCGTCCTAGGCTGACCAGAGACCACTTTAAGCCTCTTCCGTCCTGCTATGCTTTTACCCTGGGTAAAGATGTATAATCACAGGTTAAGAAGACCCAGTAAGCACAGCTACATCCTGTAGCTCTCATCATTGTTCAGTCCTGCTCCTGACAGACAACTACCCCTCCCTGTACTTTCTCAAGCCTTGTGCCTGGTGGGTAGCCGCACTCCTTTCCACTGAACTCTCTCCCTTGAAAGTCCTATTTTGACCTTTTCCTTTCACACCCCCCCTTGTATGCTTGTGACCCTGTAAAAGACCTCATAGCCTATAGGAGAGTAGGACATGCCTCAGGATGGTGGCACCTGCACCCTGACTTTAAGACTGTCACCTGATTCTGGAGGATAGGTGACCAAGAACTGGGTGGGGACCTTGGCCCCCCACGCCAGGAAGAGTCGGGGATCCCCTTGCTTCCCATTTTGAGCACCTCCGCTGTTTCCCAGGGATGCATTTGGGGTGTGGATGGTTCCCCTATGCAGCAGGGTGTCTTGGGTCCCTGAAATGCCCTGTGGTGCTGCCTTGGGGTCTGTGCTCTGGGGATCGAGGATGAAGAGGGACAGACGTGTATGCTGGAGCCATTATCATATCAGGAGTCTGGCGTGGGCAGCTGAGCCCAAACCAGACAGGACAGCCCATTACCTGCTTGGCACAGGCCCTGGGTTGGCACCCGGAGACCACCCAGTGCCTCAGCTTCCATCCATAGTGCGGGGGTAACGAACACACAAAGGCAGCTTCTCAAAGGTGGGGGCAGCATGGACACTCCATTGTGTGTCCCTGCCCTAGATGTGCCAGAGGGGCCAGGAGCCCTCCTGGGATGCATAGATAGTGGGGGGAGCAGCGGAAGCAGAAGAAGTCCCAGCTGGGGACGGAGGGCTGAGCAGGACAGGAGGGACTACAGAGAACTGCTGGACTGGGACATCTGCAGGGTGGGGTCCCTAACCTGTCCCCAACATTGGCTCCCTTCCCTGCAGACACAGTGCATGGCTCCTCCCTGAGTTGCTCGGTCCCTCTAGAACCTACTGCTGTGCTCCAAGCCACTCTGGGCAGTGTGACTGTGAGTCGCAGGGTCTCCAGGCAACACTGAGTTCCAGGCTGGATCTGCAGCCTCTTCCCCAAGTGTCACCTCTGTCTTCATTTCTAGAGGCCTCGAGTGGCATTCTTGTTCCCCGCCACAATCCAGGTGTCTCTGCCACGGTTAATTCCACCTTCTCAGCACTGATCATTTTGATTTAAGGGAAAGCCTTCTCCGAGCGGCGGACCAGAAACTGCTGGTAAAAACCTGCCAGGCACCTGGCATCTTCTCTGAATCGAATCTATCTTGCATGAGATACAAACCTGCACCCTGGAGTTTGTCTAGGAGGAGAGGCTGGGCCCCATTCCCAGGATGGGAGCTCCTGAGGGGAGAGGAGGTGACCCCACGTGGAGGTCTTCTTGTGCAGGGGAAGCACTGGGGCCTGGCAGCCTGTGCCTGGAAGCACCTGGATCTGACTGATGGGCGCCCTGGCCACGGGAGAGTGAGGTTCATGCAGTATATTGCTAGGGTGGGCATCCCCATGGGGACAGGCAGGGAGGAGGGTGGTCACTCAGAATGGTCGTTAAGAAATGGACATGCCCACGCAGCAAGTGACCACTGGCTTCACCTTTCAGGGTTGCCCCTAACCCTTCGGTGTGGGTGTGCTGCCTGGACACCTCCTGGAAAGATCAGGGAGGACGAAGGGGCCAGAGATGTCCAGAGGTGACCCTGTCCAGCCGTGGGCTCTGTGGACGGCTGCAGGTCTCCCTGCTGCAGGGCTCCTTGCACCACCTCCAGCTCTGGCAGGTGGAGTCTTGGAGAGGACGAGGACCACATGCAAGAGGCTGAGGGGCCTCAGGTCCTTGGTGTGGGCCTCCTCCCTCCCCCGGAGCTCCAGGAGGCCAGACATCTGGTTCACCTGAGCGAGGATCCTGCTGTCGCCTGGCGGGAGCCGTGGGTGGTGTCTGTCTGGGCCTCTGCCCTGCTTTCTTCTGCGCGTGGCTCCAAGTCTCCAAGTCAGGACGCTCCCCACATCCACACAGCCCTCGTGCGTTCTTACTGCCCTGCTTGCTGGTTGATCTTTGTGTCCCTGAAATGTTCTGCCCCCAACAAGTTCAGAGCAGGCCCTCTGGGTGCACAGTGCAGTTCAGTGTTTGATGCTCACTGCCTCCAAAAGGAACCTGAAGATTTTTGTCTGCTTAGCCAGTTAGCTGTGACACTGACCTTTCGGTTCTCTTTGTGTATGTGTGGTACTGATGATTGGATGTAGGGCCTTTGTACTGAGCTACATCCAATTCCTTTTTGTTTTGCAATTTTTGAGACAAGCTTTCAGTTTGTCACTAACTTGCCCAGGCTGGTTTCGAATTTGAGATTTTCCTGCCTCAGCCTCCCTGAGTGACTTAGCTGATTTAATGTTGCTGGGACACAACACCCGACACCCACAACTTAAATGAGAGATTTATTTTGCTTCACAGTTTCAATCCATGTTTAGCTGGCTCCAAAGTAGAAAAACAGGATGGCAGAGAGACTTGGTGGAGGCAAAGCCACTCACATCACAGAAACCAGAAAGCAAAGAGAGAAGGAAGGAGCCAGGGATGAATCCACTGATGAGTATAGCAGCCCATGATCCAGTCAGCTCCCCAAAGCCCCACCTCTGAACATGAGACTTTTGGGGGATATTCTAGATCTAGACCACAATGCAGAGGAAGCGAGATTCACATGGTCCAGGCTTCAAGGTAGGCGACTCCCTGTGGTACGTCTTGGGGAAACTGACTTTCCGTTGGTGATGATGCTAAGGATCATTTTCTCAAGGGGTGAGAACAGATATTTTAGTTACTGAATATAAAGTTTCCTCTTCTCCTCTTCTCATCCTGTCAACCATCTGCATGCTCAACATGATGAAATTTGATAGCCTTTCTTTTGCAGTGAGTAAGCCTGTGGATCCAATTTTGAGCACCATGTTAAGACCAATAGGGGCAGAGAGGGCTGAATGGTTAATGGTATATGTCTAATTAACACCAAGTCAGAGATTAGATCAAAAATTCAACTCCTGCAGCCTCTCATGCAGTGCGTCTATCATGATTTTTTGCTAGGTGTTTTCACAGACATTTAATAAACGTTGCCATTGAGAATAAAATTCTCTGCTGTCAGAGGGGTAAACAGTCATAGCACAGGTTTGATATTCAGCTTTGACTGTTTTCAGTAGAGAAGAGATGACACAGTGAGAAGCAGAGAAATTGAATGAGCCACTCCTTTCCCTTCACTCAGCTGTGGGCATGGCGCCGCCCTGGTGATTAAATGTAGGAGATCATGATGCCCGAGGCGGCAGTCCAACACCAGCAAAGGACAGCACCGAGGCTCCTGGAGTCAGAGGTGTCTGACCCTTTCAATATTGGAAACCTGAGTTGTGTTGGTGACTCATCAAGAGTTCTTATTCCTGGGTCCTTCTTCCTGCTTCCTGTTCCTATTGTCCTTCTGTCTCCTACTACCGTGCCGTGATCGTCAATAAACTTAGCTACAAGCTGCACCCTTGGTCATTCTTATCTGGGCTATTTTGGCCCACTTGACTATAAGAGAGATACTTTATGTTCATCCTTTTGTCTTGTAATTTGGAAAACTGTAGCGTTCACATCCCGCTTTCTGTGTCTTCCACTCCTTGGACTCCTGGGCATGTTGGATGCAGGGATCCTGCTGCTCCCGCCACCCCCTATTTTCCTGAACATGGGAGAGCACGTTGACACCACCTGTAGTTGCCACCGCACCTGGCAGCCCTAGCTGGCCTTTTAGGACCTGGGGCGGAGGCAGCAGGAAGAGAGCTGAGGACCCAGAGATGCCTGGAGTTCATCACTGCTTGAGCCGAGCCAGGCGTGAGTACCTCCCTTCCCTGCGCAGAGCAGGGTTGAGCCCTGGCAGTGTCCACCCATTCCGAAGCTCTCTCTTCATGTCAGAGACTATCTCGAGCCCTGTTGAGGCTGGGCTTGCTCTTTAGAGATGTGGCCTGGCTTCTAATCAGAGAGGCACACCAGGCGTCACTACCTGCTCTGTCTTCGGATTCCTCCCCAGGAGAGTGAAGGCTTGGGTGCCGCCTGGGGTGCCATCTGGTGCTCATCTCTCCCTGGAGGGCTTGGGACAGTGCTCCTTGTCCTACTGGCCTTGCTGGCTCCCTGTGCTGTCCCAAGGCCCTCATGCTGACCTGTCAACCCGTCTGTGTATCTGCCTGGAAATGCAGGAGTCAGGAGCATAGGAGACCCCAGTAGGTCTCTCATCTCCAAGCATTCAAAGGAGGCTCTGTTCTTCACCCCATTAATATTAATTTGCTGGCTGGGGGGCCTCGTCCTGGTGACATATTTTCCTGTTAAATATTCATTGCTGGAGTGAGCAGTGCAGACTACGACAGGGGAAATCACCATTAGCTGCTGTGAATCATTCTCCCTGATTTGTCTCCTGTCCTTTGAGAGACAGTGGTCCAAGTTTCACTTGGTCCTGTGTGGCTGCTGGTATGAAGGGTTCACCCTGCTCCTCAGATGGCCCCAGTGAGTGCAGACCCAGCACCCAGTGTGAGTGCAGCCTGTTACCCTGTAAGCAAGACGCTGAGCCTCCTGCCCTGAGCCTCCTCCCACGGCCTTGTGGGTAAGGGAGGATTAGGTGGAAGGGATTTCCCAGCCCAAGCCACATCTCATGGATAAGAAGCTAAGTTCAAGGTGTGGGGGAGTTGATCAAAGTTACACATTAACCAGGGAGGGGCCGTGAGAAAAGCCGTGCCACAGTAGGCTACTTATTTGTAAGATCAAAGCCAGTCCTCCACATCCCAGAGGTACTTCCTCCAAGTGATGTTTAGATCCCCGAAAGCCCTTTCAAGTCAGTCTGCTCGGCGCAGTATTTCAAACAGCAATCAATCAATGGGACTCGGTGGGCCCTTCCTGGTTCCCGGCACTGGTTTCTTTTAGAAACAAGAGCCCCACGTTCTGCTGGGACGGGGATTCCAGACACTTTGGAAGGAAGACGCTGCCAAGAGTCGTGTTCATGAACTGCCAGCCCTCATCCCCGCCCACTGTGGGGTCGACGAGGCCTCCCCATAGGGAGCAGCCTAGCGCTTCTCCTGCCGCAGGGGCCGAGGAGCATCGCGGGTCTCACACTGTACTGAGCCGGGCTGGGACCGGTGTTTGCGGCAAACAAACACCTGGGAGATGATGCAAACAAGACGCACACTTCAGTGTAGCCTGCGCCTGACAGAGAAGTGTGCACCTGCCTCATCTACTGTTGTCTGAGTTTTTATCTCTGCATCCATACTGTATGAATTTCCTTAGGATACTGCAAATAGCACACAGCTCCTGGTGGCTCCGTTTTATTCTGTGTGGACTCTTGGTTAAGGAACAGTCTCTAAGAACGCTTCCAACTGATATCCTTACACACTTGGCTTCGTTTTCTAAAAAAATTTTTTTATTCACCAAACCATCAAAAATAAATGAAATTTTGCAATTAGCTTCTTATTGTCCCTGAACTCAGTAATGAAGGGATGGGGGATTTTGTTTTCCTTTTATCATTTTTATGTTTCATTGTGCACTCTAATGAATGTTAGCATTTACTCTCAGGTAACTGTGCAGAGTGACATGCGCTAATTGCATCCTTCGCAACCTCAAATCAGCAGAATCTCACAATATATCATGATAATGCCCCCGTATTTCACGGAGAGAATGGGCTGTTGAAACACCAGGTTAATTATGCATGCATTTAATAGAATCGTGGCATGAGGTGGTGGGTGGGGGGGTGAAGGAGAGAGAAGATGTAGTGTCAGCTCTTTTGGTTCCTCTCATACTTATTACGTCGTTGTCACCTGCACCCGATTGGATATGTTGGGTGCACTTATTTGTACAATTATAAAAAGGCCTTACCTTTGCAAAGCAATGTATACCCTGGAAAATGAATTCATGGACAGTATCTCGTGGGTTCACAAATAAATGTAGGAATTAGTAGGCAAAGGAATATTACATAAATGAGGAAAGCGAGGCCTGGAAAGATCACATTTTGCCCACAGCCAGGGAGCTGTTTCTGAAAGAAGCAGGGCCCAGGCAGTGGAGGGAACTCAGGCCCTTTGGATGACCACAGCCCATGGGAAAAGGAAAGCTTGGGGAGTGGCAGAGACCCACATCCACCCAATCCACCTCTCCTCCACCTGTGTGAATCGCCCTTGATTGCACACACTCAAACCTTTTATTATTTTAATCACTCTAAATGATGTCTAAACTTGATTATTCATGTCCCTGTCATCATAAATGGGGGCAGGAAGCATTGCTTACCAGTTTCGCTGTCCAAGGTCACCATTAGACTCTTCTGTTACTATGAGGATCTGGGATGCTCTTGGTATTTAACTGTTTAGGAAAATGTGTTCCTTGGCTATTTGGGTGCAGATTATTATCTTTCCTGCCCTGGCTCTGATTGGTCCTGCTTCTCATTTTCTTTCTCATACTCAGCTGTTATTTCCTACTGTCTGTCTGCCTGCCTGTGCACTGTGACACTGTGGCAGGCTGTGTTTCGCGTGATCCTACATAATCCATTCTGGGCCCAGCAGGCAGGTGTGTGGGGACAGCATGGGCACAGTGTCTGTGGGAATTGGGAGCAGCTCTGAGGATCTCCTGCAGCTTTAATTTGCAGCTTCCGATCTCCTGTGAATTCTTGGAGCCCCGCTGATTGAATCCTGGGCCTCAGCTGTGTCCTTGGTGGCTGAGGTCACTGAATGTGTGACTTTTGCACAAGTCATGTGTTTTTGCCAGGCAGTGCCATGCCCTGCAGCCTGGAGAAGATGTTTATCATCGGCGGGTGGCAGCTGTGGGTGGATGGGTAGACTGTGACCCCACTGCAATGAGTTCTGCCTGTTAACAAGCCCAGCTGGGTGGAGGGTGGCAGCTGGAAAGGGTCCCCTGCCCCAAGGACTCCTGCAGTATCTGCTTCCTGTGAAGCAGAAGAAACAGGGTTAACTGTGACGGCTGGTGCCTAAGGTGTGAGGGCTGGTGGCCGAGGGAAGCAAACACACTCCTCTGGAAGAAACAGGGACCGCAAGCTTCTAGGCACTCAGTAGGGATGAGTACACAGCTCTACATGTGCATGGGAGGGTCGCTTCATGCTCATGCATAGATGTCGTGTGATCACACTTCCTATCCGTATGCAGTGCTTTTCTTGAAAATGTGTGTGATCTCCCTGTACCTGATCACAGGGCATCTCTCTCTGTAGAGCAACCTACTTTCCTGTCCTTTCCCAAGCCGTTCTGTCTCTAGGGCCACCCACCCTTGTATCCTGTGTGATTCTAGCAAGTGCTTTCTCTTTGGTGGTTTCCACTAGCCATATCTCATTTCCATCTTTCATGAGCCAAAGAACTTATGGAGATGGTGATGCTGGTGGACATTTTTCCATGAACTGTCATAATGCTTCTCTGCGGTGGGCACTGTCGTTCCCGTTTTACAGATGTAAAGAGAGGCTCATGAGACATGGTTGGGCCAGGTTAGCCACACTGCTGTCCGGAGAACAGAGACATAAAAGTGTAATTCTCTTCTAGCACCTTTTCTCTCTTCAGAACCGAGGTGCACTTGACTTGGGCCATCACTGCTGGACCCCAGCTGGGTGGAAGGCTGGGCTTTCTGTCTCGGAGGAGGTGAGTCTACTGCTCCTTCATGGTGAAATGGAGACCGCTAGCCACGTGCTGCAGTGTCTGTCCCAAATGTCCCTGCCCTGATTCCCCTCCCCAGGAGGAGCACTGGTGCTCTGATGTCCGAGGGATGAGCTTTTAAATGAACTGTGGAGGGAAGGTTGGGGCAGGAGCCTCATTACACCCCAGATCTTCACAGGAAAGGAGGGCACCCAGCGGGGCAGACCTGCAGCCTCCACAGGGCAGAGCGTTGGTGGTGAACAGTGGGTTGGAGACACCATGGCCTGCATAAGCTCTTCCTTAATATACATCAGTAGGATCCTAGAACCCTCCTTGGGGAGTTGAAGCTGGATAGACTGAGACCATCACATCATCCGTCCACCAGTTTCTTAAAATATACCTTTATTTTTAATTAGCACGTGGAAGTTGCATCTATTCATAGGGGACAGTGCAACATCTCAACAGAGGTACATAGTGTGTAAAGATCAGGTCGGGGTGCTTGGCACACCCAACAACTGAGGCACTTATCATTTTGAGAACACTCAAAATTCTTGCTACTAGCTATCTAGAAATATTTCATTAGCTCTTGTCAGCCATAGTTACCTTCCTGTGCTATAGGACATTGGAAGTTATTCCTCCTACCCATTAATCATCCTCTGTCCATCCCTCTCTCCCCACATCCTTCCCGGACTCTGGTAACCACTGTTCTATTCTCTACTTCCTTTTCAGCTTCCCCATGGAAGAGAGAACACATGATATTTGTCTTTCTGTGCCTGACTTATTTCACTTTACGGAATGTCCTCCCATTACATTTCTGTTCCTGCAGCTGACAGGATTTTCCTGTTTTCTTTTTTTTTTAATTTTAATTTTTTTTTATTTTTTAAGGATTTTCCTGTTTTTGTGGCTGATCAATATCCTGTTGTGTGCCTGCCTCACATTTCTTTCCTCATTCATCTATTGATAGACACCCGGGTTGACTCCATTTCTTGGCTATTCTGAACAGCGTTGAAATAAACACAGGTTTGCAGCAGTCTCTTCTCACTCTCATTTCAGTTCCTTCGGCTCCATCCGCACCCAGCAGTGGGATTGCTGGGTCATACTGCAGCACTCTTTCTTCTTTCTTTTGGGGACCCTCCATACTGTTCTCCATAAAGGCTGTGCCTGTTTACATTTCCTCCCATTCTGTGTGTTGTCTCTCTACTCTGATGGTTGTTTGGCTGCTCCCTTTTTTAGGTAAAAACCCTGAGGCCCAGGCCTCTTAGATGGTGCAGGAGCAGGGATGGTGGTTGGTCTTTGGACAGTGTTTTTCCTACTCAGATTCTGATGTAATCTTCCCTCCCACAGTCCCTGAGCCTGGCACTGTGTAGGGCAGCAGGTACCCCAGGGTGGCTCATGGCAAGAGGAAGTGAGGTCATGGGGGGCTTGATGGTGAAAGAGCTCTGGGAGGAGGATGGGTGATGCCTGGATGTGGAAGCAGGGGGACTTTGGGATGGGAAATTGGGGAACTGCACCTGCTCAGCAGGAAGCAGAGTCCCCTGGGGCAGAGGTTCTCAAGATGCAGGATAGTTGCCAGAATGGGTGGCCACTGTCATCAGAAGGGAGGCCCATTCCCCGAGCTGCTTTTCAGCAGCAGGCTGAGTCACCCCAGTTTCCTCCCAGCCAGTCTCTCTGGGGTGGGCAGGGAGACTCTGTGTGGCAGCTCTGGGCACCATCCTGCTTGACCTCTTCTGACGCTGTCCCTCTGGGGACTGGTGCTGCTCATCTGGAGGTCCAGTCTCTGTGCCCACCAGGTCCACTGGGTGCCTGCTCTGTGGAATGCCCTGGCACTTCCCTCCCTGCACCTAGGTGTCCCCACTGCTCCCCACCATAGGTGTCACAGACAGCAGCCTCCCCACTCCTCACTATTCACCTTCTTCCCAGACACTGAGTCACTCCATGCTCCTGGAATCCCTCTTCCTGGGATCATAGTGGCCACTGGAATATGCTCTCTGCAGGGTGTGGCTTAGCAGCCCCCAGGCCTACTGAATCCCTGCGGAGCCTGAGAGTGGTGAGCCCAGTGGATGGGACACAGCAGAGGAGGGCTCAAGGGAATAGAATAAGGTGCATGTGTGATGTGTGGGTGTATGTGGGTGGATGTGCATCAGCAGTGTGAGCTCCATGTGGCCAACAGGGTGCTGCAGGCCAGAGGCTTTGGTCCCCGGGGCACTGCCAGCCAACAGCAGAGCTTTAGAACCTGCGGGGTCGCAGTGATCCAGCTTCCTCCTCGTGGACCTGGTTGTCCCCACTGTCCACCCTGGAGGGTGGTATGGAGAGGTCATTGGAAAGGATGCTGCTGTCCCACGTTGGCCTGGGGACTTGCTGTCTCTTCATGGAAACCCAGGGAAAAGGAGGAGGATGTTTCCCTGTTGCAAGAATGCAGGGCTGGCCAAAGAGCCCAGATCCAGCTCAAGGCGGCTCTGTGGCACCAGGCGGGGACTCTACTCCTTTGCAGTGCAGCTCATAAAGCCGGGGGCCTGTTCTGAGCCTCTAACCTTGTGCTTTGTACCAGTGGGGATTCTTTGCTGTCCCTGTGGGTACATCCTTACGGTCTGACCCTAGAATAGACATGGGCTGTGCTTCATGTGGAAATGCTCAGGTCAGCACCAGCATGCAGGCCGCATGTGCAGAGAGGGACGTGGACTTCCAACTCCAGGAGCTAGTTTCCCTCCAAGACTAGGATTGAGGTCCACCCTGCACCTGTCTCTTGGCAGCTCCTTGACTCTCTCTTTCTCCCCTCTCCCTCTTTCTCCCCTCCCCCTCTCCCTATCTCTCTCTCTCCCTCTATCTCCCTTCCTCTGGCCTAAATCATTTTCTCACCCCATCATTGGAAAAGCTATCTTTGGAACTTGCTGGGGGACCAGACAAAGAAATGGCTGGCTGGCTGCACTGACAGAGCCTGACCACAGAGGACCCGGAGGGCTTGCCCGATGTGCGTGTGCAGGGATAATAGTGGGGTGTGTATGTGTGCTCAGGGAAGGAGGACGTGGGTATGTATGCACAGGGATAGAGGAAGAGGATATGTTTGCTCAGGGGAGGAGGGTGTGTGCGTGTGTGTGTAGTCACTGAAGGATGATGTGGGTGTGGATGGTCAGGGAAGGGCAAAGTGGGTGTTTGTGTGCTCTGGAAGGAGGTTACGGGTTTTGTGCTTAGGGAAGGAGGATGTGGATTTGTATTCAAGGCCCATTCAAGGAAGATGTGGGTGTGTGTTTTTAAGGAAGGAGGGTGTGTGCGTGTGTGTGTATTTGAAGAGGATGTGAGGTGTATCAAAAGAAAGGGGGTGTGGTCTACATTCTCAGGGAGGAAGGATCTGTGTAGATCCAGTAGGGACCCATCTAGAAGAGAAATCTTAGAACCAGGATGGGAACCAAAATGGGGAGCTGGGTCCTCATTTCTCATAGACCAAGTGGGCACTCAACAAACTTGAAGCACCACATGCAAGATAGTGAGCCCTGGACTCAGGCAGGGCATGACAGAGAGGGGGTGAGTGTGGGCCATACCCCTCATCACCCTGGGCTCCATGGGTTTCTCTCTGGAATGAATCCTGAATCCCTGGATTGC
Source organism: Hystrix cristata (assembly GCA_004026905.1). NCBI lineage: Eukaryota > Metazoa > Chordata > Mammalia > Rodentia > Hystricidae > Hystrix > Hystrix cristata. Next base: position 37,867 of record PVJO010006841.1, read on the forward strand.
AGGGCTGGGGGCACTTACTCGGTTCTTTGGACAGTGGTTCTGGGACAGTTGTGTCCCTCTGAGGGTAGCAAGTTGGGTTGGGAGGGCTGCACCACGATCACACAGCCCCCTCAGAATCTGCCATCATCTTTCTCTCTTCCCACATCACCTCCAGTGCCCACAGGAACCCTGGGGTCTGGGCATGCTCGTGTCCTGTCTCCTGGCCATTAGGAGTGTTTGTCCAGCCACATGCATGCCACACTTGCCACGTGACTGAGGTGGAGACCTCTGCCTGGGCGCAGGTACTTTGTCAGAGCCTAGAGAAGCACTTGCTTTATTCTACATTGAACTGATGTGGAGCAGTTTAAAAATCCTCACGCCCAGGTTGTACCAACGCCAAGCGACCCAAGGCCTCGGCGACAACCAGTGTCAGTCCTCTTTGTTGTCCCTGGGTGAACCCACTGTGCAGCTGAATCAAGAAGCTGTGGCCTTGGGAATAGGGAAGTTGTCACGGGTTGCTGGCTGCCTGGTGTGTGTGGGGCACAGTGTGAGTCCAGATGGCATGTGAAGTGTAGACAGGCAGCCCTCAATGGCTCTCAGAGAAGATGGCCCTGCAGGTGTGCATGCTGTGGACTGCCCCGGCCTCTTCCAGCCCCCACCCCACTCCTTTACCCACGTGTGCAAATTCTTGCTGTCCAAGTGCACACTTCACTGTCCCAGCCTTCCCCTCAGTCTCTTGTAGCCTCCTTCTGTGGATCTTTCCTGGCCAGCTGCGTGGACTGCACGTGCCAAATGCGGAGCAGAAGCAGGGTGCTTTCCTCTGCACGTGTAGGCATGAGGCTCACAGCCTACCTTTGTATCTAAGAAAAGGCACGAGGTGGCCTCGCAGGTCAGCGTCCAGCCACTGTCTCTTCCTTCTTTGACATTCACCACGCACTGTCTCCCTGCTGGGCTCTGTCCTTGGTGCTGAATGTGCAAAGTGGGAAAGCGGTCCGAATGTCCTTCGTCTAGGCAAGATCTACTCCAACCAGATTTACTCCACTTCTTCTGCCTGAATTATTGTAGTAACCTCCAAATAGGCTTCTCTGTCTCCCCTACAGCCCTTGTGTGCCCTGAGGCCAGAGGAATCCAGACTGCCCACTCCCTGTAGACCTCCCCTCCAGTCCTTGTGGGACTGAAGCGGATGCCAGCCCAGCCTGCACCCTGAGGCCTCCCTGGCCACATCTTGCTCAACTCCACACTCCCAGACCATTTATCCCTTGTGCAGCCACAGCCAATTACTCTCAGTTCATTAAGGAAACCATCTTTCTTCTCACCCCTGATCATTGCTCACGCTGTTTACTCTGTCTGCAGCAGCGCTCTTCCTGACTCTGCATTTTAATTGCCTATTTACAACACGCACACCATGAGGGCAGTGATGGGTGCACTGTTGCTCCTGGTACCTCCAGTGCCTAGGATGGTGCATACTCCTTGGCAGAAGAACAGGAGATAGTAATTTAATTAATAAATGCAGGCACTTGCTGTTTACACGAGAAAGCTATTTAACTTCTCTAAGCACTTTTCTTCATCTGGAAAACATTATAGCAATAGTTATCTTAGAGTCATTATGAGACTAAAATAAATGATATTTATAAAGTAACCTGGGATAAGGCCCTCAGCTGGTCCCATAGCAACTGTCCACCAGGAAGGGAAAGGTACTCTTGCCCTTGTGTTGCTTCTCTCTGTGGAGTGAAACAAATCCATGGTTAAACTTCTAGGTTCTGAGTCTAAGCCAAGAATAATGGCACACACTTATAATCCCAACACTGTGGGAGGCTGAGGCAGGAGGATCCCAAGAGCATGCCGAGCCTGGGGATTTAGGGAGAGCCTACCTCAAAATACTTAAAAATACAAAAGGAGTTGGGGATGTAGGTCAGTGAAAAGACCCTGAGTTCAATCTCCTTTACTGAAAAACACGAGTCTAAGTCCAGGCAAATTTCCGACTCCTGCAAGTTTCTGCATCTTCATGCTTCATCTCCTGACAGGGATATGAATGATACCTGCGATGTGTTTTTATTTTATTTTATTTTATTTTTGAGATGGGGTCTCATTATGTAATTCAGGCTGGCCTTGAACTCACTATGTAGCCCAGGCTGTCTTCAAACTCACTGTGATCCTCTTGCCTCAGCCTCCTGAGTGCTGGGGTTATAGGCATGTACCACCACACCCAGCCACCTGCAATATCTTTCTTACCCACATGAGGTGGGAAGAGGATGAAAATTCATTCAGAACTCCAAAAACCTACAAAAGCAAGGGCACATTGCTTCAATATTTTGGCCTCTTGGATAATCTTGAAACCTGTGTTTTTAACTAATGGCACTTTTGTTCTGTCTTCCACATCATTAATAAAAGTAGAGGGTCCAGCTGGTGCCCACCAGAGTCCTGGCCGCTTAGCCAACCCCATATATCATCTGTGTCCAATGCTAAGGCCAGCTCACGACACGTCACAGCTCACGTATTTCAAAGACAACCATAATCAGCATCAGAGAAACTCCAAAAGCTCCTATAACTGACATTTCACCAGAGCCTCAATACATTCTATTTATTGCCATCCACCTTGTTGCTGAGCGCTGCTTTGCCCAGCACCAGGCAGTGACAGGATGCTGTACTCAGGTGACTTGCAGAGAACTAACGTTTACCAATTTGAACAGCCCCAACTTAGACACACATACGTGCACGCGTGCATGCGCACAAGCACACACACAGGCACAGGAACACACATGCCACTGGATTTTGAATTGAAATAGTTATGAAATGAATTGGACACTTTGCTGTATACAAAATATAAAAAACATTATTTAACCGTTCATCAGTGATGTCATAAATATCAATTATCCCATCTTCCGCATGGAGAGGCTCTGGGTAGCTAAGCAACAGTGTCAGCCTGCCTCTGCCTCCACTAAGTGACCCAGACAGCCGGTGACAGCTGAGCGTTCAGGGGCTTTATCTCTCCTCTCTCATGACAGGCTGCTGGCAGGTTTTGTGAGATAGATCTATGGGTGCTTTGTTTTTACTTCTTTCTACTTTTTGACTCTTTAAATAAAAACATTAACTTATATGCATTTCTTTTGTTTAGGAGAAAGTATTTTTTAAAAGATATAAATGCTAACAGAGGGAGAGGTTTCTGGGGGTTGTGTGGAGGGAAAGGTGTGGATCAGAAATGACTTTGTTGAAAGAAATCATAACTTAAAAGATGGCAGTGGTGTCAGCCAAGGCAGGATCAAGGGTAAGTTCCCTTGGGAGGGGACAGCAGGGCAGAGAGTGCAGGACAGTGTGCTGTGTGGGTTTCAGAGCTGCCATGAGCTGCCCTGAGCATGACCAAATCCTGGTCCTGCCACTCAGCTAATGCGTGACTTCAGATGAGACACACCTTACCTAAACAGCAACAGCTCCTTGTTCATACTGGGGAGGAGTCTGGGTAACTCAGATCAGTGATGAGGACCAGCCCTGGAAGTCACTGCAGACCTGCCAGGGCTATAATCAAAGTGAATTCCAGGCAGTCTTTGTTTTAATCCCTGTTCTGCTGCTAACCACACAAGGCCATGAGTGGGCAGGTTATGAAAAGAAGTTTATTTTTGCTCATGGTTCCTATCCCAAGTTGGGGAGTATATCTGGGAAAAGCTTTCTTTTCCTGCTTTTTTTGGTAGGTGTGGGGGGCTGTTGCACAGGGGATTGAGCCCAGGGTCTTTGGACTGAGCCACCTTCTTGCCCCTTTTTGTTTTTTATTTTGAAACAGGGTCTCTCTAAGTCACTAAGTTGCCCAGGCTGGGCTTCAACTTGTGATCCTCCTGCCTCAGCCTCACAGAGTTCTGGGATTTCAGGCATGCCCCACCATGGCCAGCTTGGTGAGAGCCTCTTGCTGTGGAGCCCAGGATGGAGCACGTCCTCTTCTCTCTCTTTCTCTGTGTTCAACTCTCCTAGAGTCCCCACCCCTCAGTCCATCACCCTGGGACCAAGTGCCTGGCGTGCAAAGCCTTAGGGGGTGTACCCAGCCATATCTAAGCCTGAACACCCGTGAACTCAAATGTGTTTTCCACCCCGGGAATGCTGTGAGCCCTGGAGGTGCTGAATCTGGGAAACTCATTAGCTCTTTCCCTTTGGTCTCTGAGATTTCAGAGTTATACTTTGTATGTGCAGAGACCAGAGCCAGAGGATCCAACCACTGACGGATCTGTGTCTGACCCATTCATTATGTTCCCAAGACAAAAGTCAGTCCACTGGGGACAGCTGCAGGTTGGGGTTTGTCTTAGTTACCTTTCTCATTGCTGGGACAAAATACCTGACACACAAAGTTACAGGAGGAAAGATTTATTTAGCTCACAGTTCATAGGGGTCTCAGTCTATAATCAGCTGGCTCCAAGGCAGAGTGGCCTGACAGATGGGCAGAAGGCAGCAAGGTGAGCAAGGGAATTTAGCAGCTTCTTCTGCCCCTTATATCTTATCCAGGCTATGAGATTAGGGCGGTGCCAAACCAATCAGTGGATTGATGTAGTGATCACACATCCTTAATCCCAGCACCACAGTCTAGTTCCAGCCACCTCTGAGCACATGAGGCTTTGGGGGACGTCTAGGTACAAGCCATAAGAGGGCTGGCATGCAGCGCTCTGTACTGGGTCAGAGGAGGTGCCTAAGGAGGACGGCCTGACGCTGGAGAGGGGCCCAGGAGTGTCACCATTAGCAGCAGATGCTGCACATGTCCATGTTGAAGCTCAGAAGGGGAACAAGGAGGGAGGAAAACTGCAGGTGAGAAGAGCCGTCTTTCAGCTGCACGGAAGCCGCGACACCCTCCCCAGAGAGCTCCTGCCAATCCGTGCCCCCACCCCATGGTGCCCCGGGAGGTCCTGCTGCTCCTGTAAAATCCCATTTTCTTGCTTCTTCGTATCTCTGAGGTGACAGGGTGACATTTTAAAAATCTTTTATAAATTCTAAGGGGAAGCTAGAAGGGAAAGATTATAGGTTAAAAATAGTCAAGTTCCCAAAGTGCCGAGGTTTCATCCTGGCTGACTCTGACCTCCCGGCCTGGTCCCTCTCCTCCGCCTCCTCCTGCCTCCACACACGGCCTCCTCCCCTCTGCAGCCTGGGCGGTGAATTCCCTGACCCCAGGCTGCCGGCCTGCTGGTTGGGCCAGCTGCTGGGACGTAAGGGGATGCTAAGGAGGAAAAGCCAGAGCGTCCCTTCCCCTGTTCCTGCCCTGGGCAGCATCTCTAGAGAGGGACCTGTCTCAGCCACTTTTCTCCTTGCTAGGAGTCTTAAAGGAGGAGAGGTTTATTTAGCTGAAGGTTACAGTCCAAGGTCAGCAAGCTCCAGAGAATGCATTGCAGAAGGGCCTGGTGGAGAGCTCCTCACAGCATGGTGACCAGGAAGCAGAGAGAGAAGGGAGGAGCCAGGGAGGGAGGTGCACATGTCCAGGCCACTCCTCCAGTGACCACTGCTTCTGACCAGATCCTGCCTCCCAACAGCAAGTCAGCTATGGATTCATTAGTGGGTTAATCCACTGATGAGTATAGTGTCCCATGATCCAACCACCTTCCAGACACATGAGGCTTAGGGACCATTTTAGATCTAAACCAGCACACAGGCAGACAAGCATACTTGTCACTCTGGTCTCACGAGTCCCCACCTCTCCTTTCTCCCACCCTGCCTAGGTGCTATCCTTGTCCCTTGTCTCTTTTCCCTCAGCATGGTGTCTCCTTCTTGGTTGCCTTTGGACCCTGGATTCTCAGCTTTACCATCCCTCACACTCGTGACAGTTACCGGTATGGCGTCTCGTGCTGCCTGGTCCTTCCTGGTGATGCCCCATGGCCTCGTGCTGTCTTGGCACCCTCTGTGCTGCTGGGGCTGGCCCCTGTGTCAGTTCAGCAGAAGGTCAGTCTCTGACTCTTCCAGTGAAATTTCCCCAGGGCACCCCCCCCACTGCATCCCAGTTTTTCGCCCCAGAGAAGATGCAGTTTGTAAATCATTGCCAGCAGCAGCGCCATGACCCATTTTCCAACTTTTCCAATTTGGGTCCAGCATTGTGGCAGTAAGAAATGATTCACTGGGAAAGGGCATTTACCTTAGGAAATCGAGGCTGTGGAAATCTTCCCATGAAGATTCTGGAAGATGCAGTGACCCCCAGATAGGTAGCTGCAATGTGCTGTCCCCCAGTGGGTGCTGGCCACACCGTGGTGACACAGCCAAGGAGCTTTCAAGGAGCAAGGACTGAGCCTGCAAGTGTGGTTCCTGCTGGCTGGGATGTACAATTTACAAATGAAGGGGAAATTTTCCTGTTCTTCAGCATTGCCAGGCAGCACAGGAGATAGGAAATAAGCCCCGCGCTCAATCCTCATGTGACTTACAGAGCATTAGAAGTTAGGTTTCAGGGAAATGGAAGCAGGAGGTGGAGAGGGTGCAGAGTTGGGAAGTGTCTGGGGTGTCAGACTTCCCTGTCCCAAAGTCAGCATCATGGTCCTCCCAAGAAGGAGGAAGGGCAGCCCAGGGACATGCAGGCATGAATGTGTCTGAGTGGTCACAGGCAGTGTGAGGGCCTGGTATGGCCAGACTGGAGCCAGGGTACAAAAAAATAGAGAGACAGAGAGATGAAGGAGGGGCCGGAAGTGGGGATGGAGACTGGGGGGCCCCAGCAGGGCTCATGAGAGCCAGGAGTCTGCAATAAGAGCTGCTGTGTGGCACCATGGGCCATGGGGGCAGTTTGATGGACCAGTCAGGATGTGGCTTGGGGACAGACGGAGCTGCAGACGGGGCTGCAGACAGGGATGCGGAAGGCCAGTACAGCCCCACAGTAGCCTGTACAGGTGGCCTGGGTGTGAGGAGGGAGGCCTGGGGCATGGTCAGCTGTGACTAGGGTGCAGGTGCAGGTGCAGCCCCAGAGCTCCCTGTCCAGGAGGCAGGAAGTGGGTCACGGGCCTGACACTTGCAGGTCCTCTGACAGGGACGCCTTTTCCCAAGAGGCCAGGCCTTCCTGGTCTGCAGGCTGGGGGCTGAGAGCTGGCCGCTTGGCCCAATCACCTCTGCAGCACTTCTGGGACCCATGGACCCGTGATGGGGGAGGAGCCGTCACCTGCAGAAGCTATGATTGCACTGGGACAACCTGATTGTGGTGTCGGGCTGTGTCAGGCTGTGTCTTAATGGGAGTGTGGAGAAGATGGGATGCTGATGATAATTCTGGGGTTTACAGAAATCTTAGTTGCGTTTTTGGCTCAACTGTGATTAACACTTGAACTCTGTTTTGTATGCATGTGTGTATATGTGCATGTGTGCATGTGTTTGTGTGTGTGTCTGTGCACGCTTGCGTGGGACAGCATTTACTTCTCATACCAGTAAATCTTATCCTCCTATTCATCTTTTAAGACTGGGATTCAATGTGGTCTCCCACCCCAAGGGATTGCTTCACAAATCCCTTATTATGGTCACTTCTTTCTCATTTCATTTGGACACCGTGAGGCCAACGTCTCAGCCTGCCAATCTGCATGTGCTGTGTGCTGTAAGCACTGTCCTAGGACATCCCCAAAATTCAGTCCAGGAGCTGATAGGTTCGCCATGCCTGAATACCTGCACTTGAAGCTGTGGTTACTATCAGTTTTCAGTCTGAGGTTGGATCGTGAGCTGACAGGTGGCATGGGGGAGGTTGTCATGCTGACATCAAGGCAGGAAGTGATGTCATCTAAAGCCACCTTCTGTGCTGGCACTCCCACTTGGCCATGCCTCTGAGTCCCAGCTTTCTGTTTCTGTCCCTGCTCTGCGACCCTGAAGGCTGCACTGCCCTGCAGAATGTGTTCCCAGGACATGTCCCCATAGCATGTTCCTTGTACACATCCCAGGACACAGGCCCCAGGGCACATTCCAGGCTTCCTCTGCATCCAGCTGTGTCCTCCAAGGGATGCCACCCACAGGGCTTCTGGGTGGAAGGAAGCCGTTGGCACTCATTGCTTTCTCCTGATCAGGCTGCCTCTCCTGGCTGAGGCAGGCTGGGTAAAATCCATAACTGCCGATGGACGAGATGTGAGTAGTGTGGGGAGGGGGGAGTGTGGAGCCATGCCCAACTTCCTGATGTGTCCCCAGCAGGTGTGAGGCTGAGCTGCCCCAAGCCATGGGGAAATGCCTGGGAAAAATGGGTGAGAAGTGAGGGCATGGATCAGAAGCCCCAGGGTCTGATGTCCCAGCATGGAGGTGGCCATTTGATGAGGAAGGACAAGAGCACAGTGAGGGGGTCCATGGGTGGGACAGCTGGGGGCCCCCTGAGGGTGTCCAGAGGAGGGAGACTCAAGAGGGCGAGGGACATTGCCAGGGACAGTGCCTGCAGCGTCGGGACACTAATGTTTCAAAGACAAACTCTAGCAAAGACATTGACACTGGAAGCCACTAGAGTCCACTCAGGTTCCTTTTTCAAGAAATCCTTTTTTAGCGCCCATGTGTACCCATCACACCCTCTGAGGTATTTCCATTCCATAACGGAACCTCTTGATCCCGCACGCCACCCTGGCATCTCAAGTTCCTAGAATTTCGTTTGCGTGTATACCACGTTCCACTTAGAGTTTTCTCTGCTGTTATGTGGCTAGACCTGATCTCTCCACTGTAGCCAAGCTCTTTTCTACTTAGTGGGGAGAAAATCAGGTGTGTGATGACAGAATTCTCTTTAGAAGTCCAAGGAAGAGAAAAGCTACAAGTCCTTGTTGGTTAACTTTGCCTCATTCCACAGAGGAGCCAGGGAATAGGTATCACTCCTAAGAGTGGTGGAGAAATCAGCAATATCCAAAGTACCCAGAAGAGCCTTCGAGTGGAATGTGGGATCCGACAGTTTGGAGTACAAGGGGCTTTCCCTGGGGCTGAGAGGAGCTCAGAAAGTTGCGTGAGGCAGGATGGCTGCTGGGAATAGCACTGGGTTCAGAGGGAGGAGATTGTTTGCTTGTTTTTACAACAAGAAGGACAACTTGTGCTGTTAGCTTGACCATCTAGAGCTTGTGAACCACAAGAGTTTGGAGACAGACAGAGGGTCTCACACTTTTTGTCAGAGACAATCTTTTTTTTTTTTTGTCCTGTGCGAGATTACAGCTCAATCAACCAGAAAGGGTCTCAGGGACCTATTGGAAAAAGAAAGTGTTTCCACATCCGCACCCCTTGGTGATTCCTGTTCTTCCTGTTTAGGATTCCAGTTGGTGACCTGATGGCCAGCTCACTCCCTTTAAAACATGTATTGCGAAGGGGACCAAGAGATGGAGGCAGGGGGAGAGAGGAGAAGGAAGAGGGAAAAAAGAATTAAGCTGTGTTTTAATGTGCACCAACTCCGCATGAGGAATGCAATCATTATGTACAGTGAACATGGAGTAAAAAAAAACAAAAACCAAAATTAAAAAAAGAACTTTCATTTAATGAGGGCTTTTCCTCCCATCTGTCCCAGGAGAGAGATGGGTGTCCTGTGCTGTCAGGGGCTGTATTTCCTCCCGAGGGGACAGGCAGGGACAGGAGCTTTGAAGAAAGCTGGGCTCACACACAGAGGGGTGAAATCCTCTAGCCCCGTTCTCTTGGACCCTTACAATTCTCATTAATGACAACAACAGAACAGAACTGACTTTCATGCCTCCCCCATCTTGCTCCCAAATTCAATTTAAATACCTCAAGCAGAGAAACACACCTGCTTCCAGCCAGGAGAGGAGACCCACAGCAAATCTTCTTTTCCACTGGGTCTGAGTGGAAATGTCAACACATTGAGGAAGTCTCCGTGTGGTGCAGGCCCAGGGTTCCCCCAGGACATGCAGCAGGCCCCAGGCAAGCAGAGAAGGGTCCAAGGAGCTGTCCAGGTCCCTTTGCATGAGCAGAGTTGAACACAGGCTGAATACAGCAGGTTGGTAAATGGGTGCGCCTGTGAGACAGAAGTGTCACTGATTGTAGGGAAGGTCCAAGATTTCCAAGGCCAAATCCTGCAGGAGGAGACAAGCAGCAGAGTGGGTCTGGCTTCTGTTGATCATGAAGGGAGTGAAGGGGACTCAGGAGGGCATGGAAAGACCCCTTTTCCTCTGAAGACCACATTTAACATTAGAAGACAGAATGTTGATGGGCTTGTCTGATGGACATCTGGTCGACACTCTTCACCCTGGACCAAGGCCCTTGGAGGGGATGAGACTTGCTTGAGACTTGTGATGCCCCTTGTACCCAACAGCCAGGTGGCTGTCCTGTGCCCAGTTCCCTCATGTCCCTGGGCCCAAAGGAACATACAGCGCACACAGTCAGAACACATAGCACAGAGTCAAGACTTCAAAGCCACATTTGGTCCATGGTCTCTTTGAAAAGGAGTGTGCGTGGGGGTGTGGGACAATGGTGACAGTAGCTTACTAACTACTGGGCTGGTCAAGGCAGTTGGCTGGTCACCACTGCCAGGCTTGGGGGACAATTGAAGGAATCAGTTATCGGGGTTGGAGAGTCAAGCAGAGCGCTTTGGCAGCCAGGATGAGGAGAGCCTGATGACTCGCTCCCTGAAGTCTGCCTCATGGGCAGAGCCAGGGAAGGGTGGGATACCCTCGGGTCTAGATGCCAGTGCAGCTCAGAGCCCCAGCCACAGGCCTCCTGCCACTGTCAGCGTAAACTGGGTTGAGTCTCAGTTGCTGCTGAAACCATTGGAATCTGAGCAAGTCACCTTTTAGAAAAAGCTTTGCAGTACTGGAGATTGAACCCAGGGCCTTCACCCTGAACTGCATCCCCAGCCTTTTTTATTTTTCTGAGACAAGGTCTTGCTAAGTTGCTACGCTTAGTCTGGGCTGGAAGTCACTGTCCTTCTGCCTAAGCCATCCAGAGTACTGGGATTACAGGTGTGTGCCACCATGCTTGGCACAAGTCACCTCTTTCCTCCAACCACCACCTTCTGCACCTACAAAGACGACACTGGATTGCAGCCCCCGCCAAGGGCTCTGGGTAGAGTTAATAGAATAAGCCACACATGGTGCCAGACAGGAAACAATGCTCTAGGATCCCAAGCATCACCTTCCCAGGGCCACAGGTGGGAAAGCAGCAGGGTGGGCTGTCTGGGAATGAGGATCCAGAGTGAATTACAGGATGGGTGCACAGTCTGTGCTCCTGCAGTGCCCATGGCTCTTCACAGTCCCGAGAGCCTTTCTGATTTAGGTGCACACTGGTGCTAGAACAGGTGAAGTCAGTGCATTGTCTTAATTGTGCTGACAGAGATCTGGAGGCTAACAAAGGCTGAACAGTCCACCCCCGTCTGCACAGTGGAGGAGATTTGGGTTCTGGATCTGATTCCAAGCCCCATTTGCACGCCATGTGCATAACTGTGCGGGTGTGTAGTCTTAGGTCGGAGGCACAGATGCACATACTTTATGCACCCTGCGTCTGCGAGTGCACATCTCCGTGCTCAGCAACCCCCTGGGGACAGGTGTCTCACCTTCTGCACCTTTGCCCCAGTGTCCTGAGGCCATGGTTTGTGTTTGTTCAGTGTTGGGCAGCTCAGCATTTTGTCCAGAACTTGCCCTGGAAGAAGAGGGAATTTTCCTTTCCCTAATTGGAGACGCACAGAAGACTGACAGGGAAAAGACAACTGTGCCCTTCTTTGTGGGTATTTTTTCCTCCCTCTCTGCAGAGCTTTCCTGAATGTGATTAAAAATGGCAAGCAAATTAGCATGTGAAAATATGTGCGAGGGAGAAAATGGTCCTGCAGGAGGTCACAGCATCATGACACGGTTCCAGTTTCCCCAAGTGTACCTGTGATTCCAGGCTGAGGAAAAGGGAGGTGAAATCTCACTCTTGGCAAAGCCCAGCCCCCGCACGGCTTTCTTTCTTCCCAGAATCAGTATGACTCTCCTTTGAAAGATGCTTCAGCTTGCCACGGATGTTCCCTGCCATCTCCCCTCCCGGATGCCGGCGCTGCTGGCAGGCAAATCAATTGGTCCAGCAGCTCTGCCGTCCAAGACCAGAGCGGGGCTGACATCTCCCAGAGAGCCCCAGAGATTCAAGCCTGGGCACCTGGGTCTGTTCAGCGCCGAGCAACAGGAGGCACCAGGCTTGCTGTCAGCTGAGCAGTGAAAAGGGACAAACTGCTGTGTCAAAAGTGACACGCCGGCTTCTGCTGGTCTTGCAAAGATACCGGCAGTGATGTGACTGTGGGCTGACATCGGCAACAGAAGTGGCTGGTTTCTGTGCTGGATTGAAATTCATCCAGCTCCCTGTGTTCACGCCGATGATTTCCAATGCTAATTCTTGGCGAGCCAGGCATGAAATATATTCACGGGCGCTGCTTGCGAGGGCCCTTTGGAGTTATTTGAGGTACCTGTGATGAAAACATCTGTGCCACTTGCTTTTGTGCGTTTTTGTTCCCCCAGTTTCAGTTATGCAGTCAAAGAATCTTTGCGGGGTGGGGGGCTTGCTGATGTCTCCCCTTTCCTTCCTGATAAGAGCAGGAAGCTGGCTGCTGCCTGAACAGGGGATGTGGAGGAGAAGAGGGGCAACTTTCATCTCTCATAGCTGCAGCACTCCCACCATGCAGTGAGCTTGTCTAAAAGCATCTCCGGCCCTGCTGAGTAGCTGGGGTCCCTGAGCCATTCTCTCCTGGCAGGACAAGTGTGGGGTGAGTGGGTTGAGATTCTGTCTGGGAACATAAGTAACTGACAGGGCTGCAGGCTGCATAAAGGATGGGGTGGGATCACTGTGGGAAAGCACTGTAGGACCACGTGCATACATGTATGTGTGTGTGTGCAAAGGAGTGTGTGTATGTGTGTGATTTCCCATTAACACCTTTCCATCTGGCAGCCCCACCCGTGAGAAGCCTTTTCACCTCTCCAGATGTCTGAATTTGTCTTTTCCTGGAAAATGGGCACCGTGTACCCCATGAGGCCAGCAATGACCAGAGATCCAAGACCCAGAAACAGGACCAAGGCCACATGGGGAGGCAGAGATGAGCCTGGAATGCAGGCCTTTGGATCTCCTAGAAACTGTGGCTAGGAAAAGCCCCCATGGGCCTCTTGTTTTCTGGGGACTGCTTGTGCAAGCATTGGCCCATTGGCAGTTCACACCTTCTGAGGCCTCCTATGGGGTGAATGCTCCCCTAACCACCCCCACCTCTCAAATCTAGCAGCAAGTCATTTTATGAAGAAGTGGTCAACTCCTTTATTCTGGAGGCAAGAGATGGAGGTGATCACTTGGGTCTGTGGAAGGCCTGCGTCTCCTCAAGACCCTCAGAGAGGGAGAATTGACTGAAGCATGACTAGCAGGTCACTCTAGGTGACTAGCAGATCCCTAGAGGGAGAAAGAGGATTCTTTTGTGCTGACACACCAGAAGGGTGATGAGCACTTCCAGACACTAATGTGCGGTCTCCAATCCAATGCAATCTTTTGTTTGCATGCAGGAATCTGCTACCCTCTTCTCTTTGCATGTTGGTTTTTCTTCTCTCCTTACACAAACCCTGTTCTCGCGAATCTGACCCCCTCTCTCCTCCCTGGTGCTCTCTCTGTGGACTCTGTCCTGTGGTTAGTGGCCAAGACCCATCAGTGGGCAGCCCAGGCAGGGGACAGAACTGAGGCTCGGATGGTGGGGCTTTTATAGCCCCTCCCTGTAGGATCCCTGAAACTGACCATGCACCTCAGTGCATGAGGGAGGCCTCAGCTACTATATACTGATGGCCCCTTAGAACCACCTCGGGCCCACAAGGATAATCCTGAGTCAATTCCTGTATCTTAGAACCCTCACTGTGGCTACCCTGTGTGGCCCTGGGCCCACCTGGTGAACTGCAGTTCTTCTTGTACATGTTGGGATCCTTACCTTGTTCACTCCAGGTGGCCAAAGGCCCAGCTGGGTAATCTCTGGTTATTTCTTTTAACCCAGGATCCTAACCTAAGGAATGTGATCCTCATCCTTGATCCTGAGCCCTCAGCAGCACTTGGCATGTAGGTCTGTTATGGTTTAGATCTGAAATATTATCCAAATGTCTTGTGTGTTTGCAATGTGATTGGATTATGGAGCACTATGCTCATCAGTGGATTTGTCCATGGATGGGTTCATGGCTGAATGCACTGGAAGGAGGTGGGGCTTGGTTGGAGGTGATCACTGGGATGTTACCTGGAAGGGTGCATTTTTGTCCTCAGATGCTCCTTTCTCTCTCTGTTTCCTGGCTGCCATGGGTTTGATGAGCATCCCCCTGCCACACCCTTCCACCATGATGCTCTTGCCGTGGAGCCACTGACCATGGACTGAACCCACTGAAACCATGAGCGAAATAAACCTCCCCTCTTTAAATTGCCAGTGTCAGGTATTGTGCCTCAGCAACAAGAAAGCGACTAATAGTGATGAGGACCTACTCAAAACCAGATGCTAGTATCTCCACTGCTGTCCAGGCTCCTAACACAGGGCTGCACACACAGAAAAAACAAGGTTTAGGGGAGCAAGGGAAATCATGGTAGGGAATAAGCAGTGGTCTTTATACCCCAGCTGCTGGCCCTGGCTGGGACCTTGCTGGGAATCTCCTTGGACCCCAAACCCTTCCCAAAACACAGCCAGAATCAGGGTCAAACACAGAAGCTAACTTGATTTTTAAACGTATGTTTTTGGGCTGTGTGTGTGTGTGTGTGTGTGTGTGTGTGTGTGTGTGTGTAAAGGAGATGGAGAGCCAGGGCTGGAGGTGGCAGGCATGGAAAGAGTTGGCTGGGCATGTTCGAGGAGATGGATTTGGGGATTCTTTCTTTTTTCCTAATTATTTCTGTATGGCTGCTGTGTTTTCTCCTCTCCTGTCTTAACTGCATCGTTCAAAGTGTCTGACAATCGATAGGGCTCAGGCTGAGAGCCCTTGAAAGGAGCCAGGCAGCCACTTTAGCTGCCAGGCAGGATGGAGTCAGAGGGTTTGGGCAGAGACCCAGGCCTGGAAGTGAGGACTCTGCAGGCCCCGCGGCTGCCCCCACCTCATGCTGTTTGGCTCCCCTGGGATGCAAGCTGTGGACTGGCATGTTGCCAAGGCCCTTCCTGCAGCCCGTCTGCTTCCTCTTTCCATGATGCAGCAGACTGTGAGGGGGACAGTACCATCCTTGCTTGGTGCGTGAGGACACTCAGGAACCAAGCCCAGAGGATGCCGGCTCAGGAAAGAGCTCTGGGCTGGGAGGAGGGCTCTTCCTGGGGTCATGGGTAGGAGAGGACTACAGGGCACTTGAGTCCAGGGTCTGCTGCTGTCCTGAGGACCTCGTGGTGGCATGGAGAGAAGTGACGACCAGCAGGAGGACCTCGCAGTGGTGCAGGGAAGCTGGGCAGGACCACTGCAGATTTTCATAGTCTTGGCTGGATATGACACTTGTATTGTGAAATACCCAAGCCAACACGTGCTTCATTCTTCACAGAGACACACGACGCTTGTGTCAGCCTAGTGCATGGCGAGAATGCTGGGAAGGAAGGTAGAGGAAAGCTTTCTTCCTTTAACTGCAAGGAAAGATGTAGCGTTCATGTCTACTCCTGCGAAAGGTGCTTAACGGGCACAGAAAGAAAGCGCGGAGCCCCCTGTCAGGGCCAGGTGTCCCCGTTTCCTTGCTTTCCCAAAACACGGAGGGCCAGTGAGGAATGAAAATAGGGAGGAAAGTATTCTAACTTGCAGCCAGCTTTAGCTAATTCCATTAATTAGAAGATGTCTATTTTGTGTACCTTTAAAGAGGTGGCCCCAGATAAATTTGAATTTGACCCATCAGTGTTCACACATGGAAAACACACTGTGCTTCTAGAATTGATGAAATGCCTGATCAATGATGTGTCTTTGGGAGTCAATGCATGCCTTTTTGGGCAAACTATACTGACCCTCAGTTTAGTTGTCTGTTCAGTGGGAACCATACCGGCTCCTACCTTGAATGTGATGTATTCTGTGAGCAGTGGATGCAAGCCCAGGGACATCAGGATGGTGGGTACTTGAGAAGAGCGGTTTTTGCAGGAAGAAGCCCTGGAGTTTGCTGTGTGCCCAGGCCAGTGTCTGGCAGATGGGCAGGGTTGTGAAGCCATGCCGGCCTTCTATGTGCACCTCTGCATGACCAGCTCTGGCCTCCCCTGGCTGGAGCTCAGCGTCCGGCCTGTCCTGTTCCAGGCTTGGCAGATCAGAGGACATCAAGAGGATGCCCTGGGCAGCTGCAGGATCCATGCCTTTCCGGCTTCTCCCTGGGCTGTGCTGGCCTAGCACTCAGGCACTTAATAATGCAGACAGAGGCTCTGCTCTATTAATTATTAATCATCCTTTTTGCATTTCTAAGGCCAGCTAGGAATGAGCTGTGAGGCAGAACAGAGCAGGACTGAGAGAGACCTGTAGATGTAGATGGAAACTGCCCTGGTGCTCTCTGCCATGGGACCTCCCAGGTTGCATTCTGGTCAGCTTCTCGGATCCAGCAGTATGTGGTTGTCTCTTTCTGTCCTGCATGTGCACTTGTGAACACCGTGCATCAGGAGGCACCAGGAGACAGAGTTCTCCAGGAGGAAAGAGTAGAGGCTGGTTCCTTTGTCTCCAGACTCCATTGCCTGCACCCCGCCTGCCCTCCTGGCCCAGACGAATGCTTTCCCGCCAGCCGTGGGTGGGAAATCACTCTCCCTGCTAATTGTGGTGCACACAAGCTCTGCAGTGAGCCTGCTGTTCTCCCTGGCAGCCCTCTCTGCCGCCAACCAGCGATGTCACGCTCACCAGGTCCTGCACCACGGTGGCTGGCAGGCACCACAGGATGCACCAGGCTCGTCCTGCAGCCCTGGCAGCACTCAGGCACCCAGCCGTGGGCTCATTACAGGCAGACCTGCAGAGCCAGGGATGGTTGGTGGAGTCCACATCCCTTCCTCCCCTTGTAGATTCTTTTATGAGCTGCTGAGGCCTCCTTTGCCCTGGAGAAGGAAGATTTTAAAATTCAAGAGGAAGAAAAGAACTGGTTTTCCTCTGTTGCACTCCAACAGGGTTTGGGGCCACCAGTATTGCCATTGTGCAAGAGTCCTAGGTGGGGCAAAGGGTTCACAGAGGGGTCCCAGTGCAGGAGGGAACTGGGGTCCAGTCCTTCAGTGACCCACAGCTCCTGAAATCCTCATTGCCCACCCTGGAATGGGAACCTTTCCCTACCCAATCTGTTCTTCCCCAGGTTCAGTTTATGACTTCCTGTCAAATTTCCCAAGTCAGAACCTCAACTCTAGCAGAATGTGGTGATACACACCTATAATCCCAGAATTCCAGGAGGCTGAGACAGAAGGATCACTATTTCAAGCCCAGCCTGGGCAATTTAGTGAG
This sequence comes from Hystrix cristata, assembly GCA_004026905.1. Taxonomy (NCBI): domain Eukaryota; kingdom Metazoa; phylum Chordata; class Mammalia; order Rodentia; family Hystricidae; genus Hystrix; species Hystrix cristata. The sequence continues at coordinate 55,107 of PVJO010006841.1, forward strand.
ACACCATCTCAAAATAAAAAACAAAAAGGACTGGGGATGTAGCTCAGTGTGAAGACCGTGGGTTCAATCCCCAGTACTGAACAAAACCTAGATTCCATCTGGGTTCCCCCCTTAGGCCCATATGGCCAGTTATTCAGCACCACATCCCACTGCTGTCCCCACTGCCCCACGTACCCTTGCTCAGCTGCTGGTACTGTTGTCATCTGCCTGGGGACCTCCATGGCCACCTCCTTGGAGGGCACGTCTTCTTCTAGTGCCACCTCCCTCATATCTTCCATGAACTGGGCCAGGGAGGGGTTTGTCTAGTGTGACACTCCGTGGCGTCACTCTCTGGATTCTGTGGCCCTAAGGAAAGAAACTCTCCAACACGGCCTTGATGCCAGGTCTCCGGGGGGTCAGCATTCTTTCTGCACCATCAGATTCCCAAGGGATGTCTGTGGAGGAGGTTCCAAGACTCTGCGTCTGTCAGGAGGCCAAGTGCTGGATGTGACACCAGGAGCTGTTCCAACGCCTCAGCTTCAGGAGTAGGCCCACCTGCCATGTCCAGGTCTGACCCAGAAGACAGGTGCCCAGCAGCAAGGGCATGTGAACAAGGGTTGGCATCCCTGTGGGGACATCGCCAGAAACTGCACTAGACATAGCTTGGAGGGTATTGGCCCTGCAGTGGCCCACAGGGACAGAACAGGACATGCCATGCTTGGGTCCCAGTCAGTTCTGCCTGTCCCTGGCTCAAATGCTCAGATGGTTTCCATTTGCTCCAGGACCTAAGGGTGACACTGTGCTCCAAATGCTCCTGCTGTGATGGGCCACAGAATCCTGGTAAGACTCTGCTGTTTACAGAGCTCAGAGGGGCCTGGTGACTCCTTCCATGGAAGGTCGAGTCCACTGATCGTCAAAGGCAGAGCGACCCTGGCTGGGATCACACCTGCCTACAGAAGGGGATTTCACAGGGCTGAAGAAGAGGAGGAAAACACTTGATGCCAAGCCCCTGACCACTGTGACACCAGGCTTTCAGAAGGAGCAATGGGAATAAGTCACAGAAAATGAGGACTTGACTGACAAGGGTGGGATCATGGGAGTAGGTGGTAAACCCTGTGCTTGGGGGAACATGTCCCCAAAGAGGCTGCCGAGTGTCCTGGAACGCAGAGGGCCAGTTGAGGCGAAGGCAGAACATACTCCAGGGACCAATTGTACCCTGCAAGGAAGTAGTCTCAATGATCTAGTGCCTCTCCTGTCTCTGACTTAAAGACAGGTGCCTTGGCCCAGAAAGAACCAGAGATCACAAACAAGAGCGCCCTCTCTCTCTCTCTCTCTCTCTCTCTCTCTCTCTATCTATCTATCTATCTATCTCTGTCTCATCTCCTGGTCTCTTGTGCAGCTTTGATGGAAAGTCCTTGTTCAGTTCACCACCAGACCCCAGTTAACCATATTCAGGGGCTTCACAAACCCATCCTTTGCTCCACTACTAAAATAGTCTTTGTTTAAAAAGAGCACTGCTTCCTCTCCACTCTCAGAGATGAGGTGCTTACACTTGGACAGGAAGATTATCAGGAGGATCTATAATTACTAAATCCAACACCATGCTGAACCATCCTGTGCAGAGTGTGCAGAGCCCATAAGGAATAGCTGCAAATAGTGCATGCTGGTTCACTGCAGACCCGCCTGCGATGACTGCAGGTCTCCATCTACACAGAGAGGCAGAAAGTCAGATACCAAATAGTATATGGGAAGAATGCAAGGGCCTGTCTGAAAGCTGAACGGGCAGCCACAGGCTGAGGACAGGCAGGGTGTCCACGAGCCAGGGACACAGAGGGAGCATCCACACAGGAGGGATAGGGTGGGAGAAGCTACTGTTAGTCTCTCTTTACCTGCATTAGTTACCTGCCACTGGTAACAAATCATCACATGTTTAGTGGCTTCAAAAACACACATATATTATCACATAACTCCTGTGGGACAGGAGTGTGGGCCTCAGTTATGGGGCCTTCACAGCTGATTGTCTGATGGAGGTCTCCTCAGCTCCTGGAGGTCTCGCTCAGCTCCTGGAGGCCGCCCTCAGCTCCTGGAGGTCCCCCTCAGCCCCTGAAGGCCGCCCTCAGCCCCTGAAGGTCACACTTGGCCCCTGAAGTTCATCTACTCTTCCTGCCATGTGGGCTTTCACAACAGGGCTCTCCCAGGTGGCCCAGCCTTCAGAGTTCTAGGTGAGAGGGGGCTGAGGTGGCACAGAGTGACCACAAGTGTGACATTTTCCCTTTAGGCATGTTCTGTTGGTTAGAAGTGAGCTCCAGGCTCTGCTCACTTGCAGTGGGGAGCAGATTCCACAGGGCATGAGCACCAGGAGGTGATCAGGGGACTACTAGAGTTTGGGTCTGCAGTATCCTCTAAAGGCCAAAGGCTTGGCCACCTGGCCAGTGCCACTGGGAGATAGTGGGACCTTCAGGAGGCATGGCCTGAAGGGCAAGCTAGGCTGTCGGGAGTGTGCCCTCTGAGGTGCATTGCGACCACAGCCCTTCTGCTCTCTGTCTTTTCATACCTAGCTCTGAGCTGAGGAGACCTGTCTCCACCTGCTGCAGCCGTGATTTGCTGTCTTACCAAAGTCCCGAAAGCAAAGGGTCCAGTAACCACGAATTGAAACATGCAAAACTCTGAACCAGGAAAGAACCTTTGTCCTTTTTAAGTTGATTATCTCAGATGCTTTGTTACAGCAACAGAGAGCTGGCTGCTGCAGGGGTCACCTGCTGGCTCTTGCACCCATCACAGCCAACCGTCCATCCCAGAGCAGGAGATTCTGAGGCCTCATTGAGCATCTCAATCCCAAGACTATGTGGTGAGCAGCAGAAACACATTTCAAGATTTACTACTTCTTGAGTTTATTGCTAGAAAAATAACCCATTTCAATCTAATTGCCAATTCTGTTAGTTTTATTTCCTAACATTTGTCCAAGGGTATTTTTTGGCCACTCTGCTAAGATAGATTCAGGAACAGGACTCTGTTCATCCCACGAGAGTTCCAGATCTATGGTGGGATGACGGAACATCTAGGAGCTGTGTGCTTTGTCCCCCCAGAACCTGTGTCTGTCCCTGGGCAGGAGCAGACAGGGCTGGTGCCTTGAATCATCAGGGAGGGTGACACAGGGGCACATCCACAGGATCACTCCGTCCGTCCGTCCTTCCTTACTTCCTTCCTTCCTTCCTTCCTTCCTTCCTTTTCCTTCCTTCCTTCCTTCCTTCCTTCCTTCCTTCCTTCCTTCCTTCCTTCCTTCTTTGCTTCCCTTCCCTTCCCTTCTCTTTTCTTTCTTTCTTTGCCCAGGCCAGGTTCAAACTTTAATCTTCCTGCCTTAGCCTTCTAGACTGCTGGGATTACAGGCTTGGGACACCACTGCTGGCCACTGTGGGTAGCTTTGAATCCCACTCCTGATGTGTTTGAATATTCAGGTGGGCATGGACCTGCGGAAGGACATGTGTCCTCTCACTCGCCGACCTGCCCTCTCACTCGCTGACCTGCCCAGTCTCGGGCCTGACTCCAGTCTCTGGCCACTGCTCACCCCTGCTCCTGCCTTCTCTGAGGTCACACACTGCTGCGTCTCCTGCAGATCCTTCTTGCTTCTCCTGGGCTGCTTCCCCTGGGTACATCCATTATTACTGATGCATCCCCTCCTCATCTTGCCTGACCCCTCGCTCGCTGCTCTCCACATAGGCAACCTTGAGACATCCATCCGTCTGTCTGTCCATTTAGCTCTTCTGCCTGTGCACTTCCCTGCCTGGCTGCTGCCTAGCGATCTTTCCCACCTGCCCCACCATGGCGTCCACAAGCTGCACCCTCTCTCCATGGGTGCACTGTGTCTCATGCACATTTCCCCCATGATTAGACAATCAGCTGCTTGTAAAGTCACTAATGTGGATCCTTACAACACATGCAGCTCCAGTTCCACCTCTTTCCAGCCCCTACTGCGTAGCCCCTCTCTGTCACATCCCATGGTCTTCTGTAAGTCTTCTTTCAGCCCCACTGGTACTTGCTCTCTCCTCTGAATCTCCTTGACCTTTTATCAGCCTCTCTCATATCATTTATCACATTTAAACCTGCATTCCATATTTCCATTAGTATGAGGTTCTCAGAGGCCGCACAGTGTGACCTTCCCGTGGTCCCCATAAAGTCTAACAAGGTCTTAGCAGGCATGGTGTCACACTTCTGTCATCCCAGCAGTCTAGGAGGCTGAAGCAGGAGGATTGTAAGCATGGGCCCAGCCTAGGTGAGACTCAAAATAAAAAAGAAATTTAAAAGGGCAGACTGAGTAGTACTCCATTGTGTATAAATACCACATTTTCATTATGCATTCATCTGTTGATGGACATATAAGTCTGCTTTCAAGATTTAGCTATTGTGAGTTGTGCGGCTATAAACATGGGGATGCACGGATCGCTGTAATATGATGTCTTTAACTCTTTGGGGAAGATACCTAGAAGGGGAATAACTGGGTCAAACAATTTCTAATTTTAAGTTTTTGAAGAATCTCCACACTAATTATAGGTAAATGGATACAACTTGAGACCATAATATTAAGTGAGGTATGTCAGACAAGCTTAAAGATCGTGTGATTTCTCTTATATGCAAATCTTTCTCTCTCTCCCTCCCTACCCCCCACCCCATAGATAAATAGGAAGTAAGGAGATCTTTTTCAAATGGGTGGAGAAAGAAGAGATGGGGGGAGCGGTGATAAAGGGTATGGAAAAAAGAATTAAAGGAAAAAAATAATGAAAACAGAGCTTTTGCAAATGGGAAGGGGACCAAGTTGGAAGGAGCAGGGAGGAAGAGGAGGGGTAGGGGATGAAAAAGAAGAGAGAATTAAGATGTATTATGTATCTGTACTAACTCCCCATGATAAATAAAATCATTACATACTGCAAACAGTACTAACAAAAAATAAACTTTTAAAAGGGCTGGGGATGTAGTTTAGCAAAAAAGCTCTTGGTTTAATTCCCAGTAAACCCCCAACTCCCACCACACACACACTCGCATGCACACACATGTCTAACAAGGCCTTACAGGGCGAGGCCTTCTGCTTCTTCAGTCCCACAGCCAGTGGCTGCCATGTCTGACCCCAGCTTCCTCGTGTGTAAAATGGGACTACAACAGCAACTTTCAGGCCTGATGCAATGATGGGATAGCACATGTGTAGAATTACAAGCACAATGTGTGGTACATTATAAAGAATTCAATAAATGCAGCAGCTGTGACTAAAAGGAAGGACAAATGGGTGAAAAAATTCCTTAAGACAAGAAAAAAAATAAAACTAAAGGATTCCAAAAGTAGGCAGCCTATCACCCAATGGATTTAACTTCCTTTTGCTGTTTTACTTAAGCCACATAATAGCAACTCTTAAAAATGTGTACATATTGAAAGTAGAAGTGTCACACGTGAACTTGCTAGAAATCCCTTCCAAACCTTTCTGTAGATCGCTTCGTCTTTCCTACTGCCCTAAAAATGATGAGCAGTGATGTCAAGGCTTTTAGTGGCAGATGTTAGAAATTTTAATGCCTTAAAATAAGAAGAATTAGAAATCATCCAAATTCTTATGTTGAGAATTATCTTTATCCCTATGGATTTAGATTCAAATCTGGACTGGAAATTAAAATGGTGTTGGATGTGACAATTCACACTTTGCCTTTTCTTAGGATGTTCATCTTCTGTGCACTTGATGACTTGGTAGATTCACACACATCTGCAAGCCCTCATTCACAGAACCCACTTGCTTCTATCTGTGGGCATGTATCGATCCATCTATTACTGTTCATAGTTAGTGCCACCCTGGCATCCACCTGTGTTCATGGTGGAAAGTGGGCCTGAACACATCCTTCCTCTTCCCCTTTAAATACCGTGAGTCTGAGAGGGAAGGCTTCAGCTTGGAGATTGCTTCTAGAGAAAGTTACAGCAGCTGATTTAAGTGAGGACTCCCCAATCTTTGATTCTTTGAGGTGCCTGATGAGGATGTGAAAATTCAAAGGCATGATTCGCATTTTACATTTCCAAATTTATTACCGAGGTAGCAGCAGGCTGATGTGCATGTCTCCTTGTGGATCTCCAGAAATGAATTTCCTGACATTTAGCTCTTAAAAAAAATGTATATGTGTTGCCTGTCAAAAGCAGGGTTATTTATATGTCCTGAGATTCATAGGTTCTTGCAGCTAATCTTCACGAATATTACTTGATGGGCCATTATAGGCAAGATTTACTTGATATTTGTCCTTTTTGTAAGTCTGCACATTTATTTGGAAAAGTGTCCTGGGTTCTCCACTGAGGAGCAGGCTGTAGACCCAGCCGTCCTGCGCCTGGGCTGTTGCCAGGCATTGATTGTTTAAAAGATAATAGCATCCTCAGAAGCAACCCAAGGAGGGGGCGGAAGAGAATCTCCGGCGAGTTAAAAATGAATAAGAAGGCTGCTGGCTTTCCGCCGAGAAGAAGACCGGGTAAACACAGACGAAGCAGATGGGGCACAGAAAACTGTTCAGAAATCCTTGCATCTTGCAATAGACAAAGAAATTTGTCTTGCTTTGTCTCTATGCATCCTTCTGCCATGATAGGGCAAGTTAGGGCAGGAGAGGTCTGTCCTATTTGACCATGAAGGAGCGAGCGGGAGACTGAGATGGCTCTAAAGTCCTGGGCCAAAGGAAATGCTGGAGTCTGAAGTTGTCTCCCATCTCTCAGGGGACCGTGAAGGTAATGTCTCCTTCAAGCCGCCTGCATGCTGGATGTGGATGTCAGCCCTGAAAACCAGCAGACTATAAACCAGAACTGTCTGGTGGGAGGGTGAGGTCAAGGTTTTCTGGTACCTCAGCCAAGTTCCTTGACTGCTCTGCTCATCGTCCCCAGCGGGAAGAGGAAGGTGCTGCATTGTTTGGTGACTGAGGTCCCTGCAAGATGTGATGTTGCATGATTATTCTGCCAGGATAGTTCTGACCACCTCCCAGGTGCCAAGATGACGCTGGTTTCCAGGAGTACAAAGATGAATTGGACATGGCTGTGGGCACCCTGAGAGAAATGTGCACAGTGCAAGAGACAAGATGACACAATAACCGTGCTTCCAGAGGAGAGAAGGGCTTGGTGCAGGGAAGAGAATCCTAGAGGAGGACTTGGCCAGTAAAGAGGCCTGGTGATGCCCACTAAAGGTAACCCTCCATGATGTAGAGGGCTCTCAGATTGGGCCTATAGCCTCGAGGCAGAGGATATAGGTTCTCAGGATTTCCATTACCACCCCTCTCCCCTCCACAGGGCCTGGTTATTGGATGTGACCCCCAATATCTACACCAGGTGATCTCGGGCTTTCCACCAGCCATATAGGGAGCTGGTTGCCAAAGTGTAGGACCCTCCAAAGGTAGAACTGGGAGCAAACCTCAAGACCTTATACCCTTCCACCCACAGCTGCCCGATAACCACATCAGCACCCTGAGCCCTGGTTCCTCTTTGGTTTGAATGGGTATATTTCTCCAGAAGTTTCAGCTCAACAGGTACAGGCCTTTGGGAGGAGGTTAGGTCACATGTCACTCCATCCTCAGGCCTGGGATTAGTGCTGTAGATAAAGGGCCCCAGGGAACAAGCAAAGCCTGTTGTCCGCATGTCTTCTGCCACATGAGAATGTGGCACCCAGGCATCATCTTAGTGGCCAAGAGCAACTTTCACCAATGCCTTGATCTTGGCCTTTGTGGCCTTCAGAACTGTGGGAAGTAGATGCTTATTAATGATAAGTTACCTGACCCAAGCCATGCTGCTCCAGTAGCTAAATGGCCTGAGACAAATAGGTCGTCTTCCCTTTTCTGTGACCACTACAGAACAAATAAACCAGATCACGCTCATCCAGATGTACCTGGGCTGCCATCGCCTGCTGTCCCAGCCCACTCCTCCCACACCAAATCCACAGTCCTGGGCCCCTCACTGACCCCAGGAAGCCCTGCCCCATCCTCTCCGCTCCTTGAGCACCTTCTCCTGAGTGGCCCTGCTGTCCTCTACACCTTTCTGCCATTTGCGTCCCTTCTCCTGGATGAGTGCTTCCCACTTTCCTCCTACCACGTGGCCACCATGACCTCCTTCACCAGCCTCCCTGCTCCACCGCCCAGAAGATTAAAACAGCAGTTGGTACAGCGTCTCCCTCCCGCGGGTGCCCACACGCCAGCATCTGTGCCTGTGCCTTGGCCTTCCGGCCACCGCCAGCTGCCCTGCAGCTGACATCAGTGCACCTGGCCAGAGCTCATGCCACTAACTGCCCATCAGACCCACCGTCCACTGGATCACCTCTCCATTCTTCCTCACTTCCTCCCAGCCTGCATACCAGTGTCCCTGATGCTGTGCCATCCCGCTCTGTGCACCAACACTTGACATTTGCACACATGTGTGTCAGTGTCCTTCACCCGACTTTTCTTCCTGCCTGCACTGTGCTCACCTGTGCCTCTGCAGAGCATCCTTTGCATCATCCTATGAATCTGATTCCTCTTTTGTTTTGCTTGTAGCCTTGTGGTTTAGATCTAGAGGTCCCCCAAAGCCTCAGGAGCTCAGAGACGGGGCTTTTGGAAGGTGGTTAGATGATGGGGGCTTCTAGTTGACTTGCTGGTAGGGGGCAGGGCCTGGTATCTCCTGTCCTGACTCCTCCTCTCTCTGCTTCCTGTCCACCATGCTATGAGCAGCTCTCCTCTGCCAGGTCGGCCTCTTTGAAGCCAGCTGGCCATAGACTGAAACCTCTACAAACTGTGAACCAAAAGAAACCTCTCCCCTTTTAATTTGTCCAAGTTGGGTCCCAGCAATGAGGAAAGTGATTAAGACAGCCCCCTTTTGTTGGATTTTGTCTTGCACCAGGTATGTGGCGATGCATCTGGGCCATCCGTCTCTCAGGAGAGTATCTTTCCTGGCACAGATGCATTGGCTTAGAGAAGCCATGCTGCCTCAATTTCCCCCCAGCTCACTTCCCTTCCTCATGCCTTTGATGGTTCTTGTGCACAGTGAAGACAGATCACCTTTAGTGGGATGCTGGGTTCAGCTTTGCTCTTACACTACTGGCCACTGGCACTGGCGTCTCTCTGAGCAGGACTCAGCCCTCATGACCTTGGCTGTTAGCCTACTCTGAGCTCTGCCCTCCCCACCTGTCCTTGGCCCCTCTGCATGCGTGTCTGCTGCTACCCCTGCTGGGCATTCTGGCACCAGCACCCACTCTTGCCTAGGCAAAGAGCTTCTTTCTAGTCTTCCCTGTCTCTGCTGATGGCTCCTTTTTCCTTTCAGTGGCTCAGGACAAACTCACAGTGTTGTTGTCCCTCTTCTCTTTGTCACACCCTCTGGAGACCCTGCTTGCCCGTCTTCAGTCATGCACAGCCAGGGTCCCATTGCTGCGAGGTTTCTGGCTGGCCTGGCCTCATTGGAGCCACTATCCTCCCTCAGCTGTGTCATAGTGACAGCTCAGCTGGCCGGGACTGCTGCCCTTCCTCTATTTCTGCTTCTCCAGGTACCGCAGTTCCATCTCCTTTTAGGAGGAAGATTGGCCCATTTCACTCGGCTGCTCAAAACCCTCAAATGGCCATGATTTCACTCTGATTCCTCATGGTGGCATTGGTCCCAGGGTCTGGCTGCCTGTCACATGTCTGACTTCAGCTCCTACACTGCCTGTGCCCCCCCCAGCTCTGGACTGCCGGCTCTTCCTTGCTGTCTTCTGCAGCACACTCCACCGATGGTCTTCCTGTTGCCCTTTCTATAGCCTGGAGCACCCTTGATGTCTGCCCAGTTCTCTTTCTACCCCATCCTGACATCCCTGTCTCCATTCCCATGCCTCTCTCTAGGTAGTGGCTGCTGGACCCCACCCTCCATTCCAAGCCCCACTCAAGTTCTGTATTTCTTCTGTTTTTCATGGCTCATACAACTTTTTAACGGGCTATGCAGTTGTTGTACGTGTTTGGTTTATTCATTATCTGTTTCTCCCCCATACATTATAAGTGCTACAAGGCAAGAATTCTTGTTGTGTTTGGGGAACTCTCATGAACATATAAGGCAGAGCTTGGCTCTGGGCTTGGCTTGTGAAGTTGGATGTGAAGGGATGGGTGAAGTGTAGATACAGGTAGGGTTGGATCATAAATAGGTTTGGGGCATACAGTATAGACAGAATGACCCAGAGGTCGGTCCTGGGAAGTCCATAAGGACAGTGGGGTGGGATTGGCATGGCTAGATTTGCACTCTGGAGGCGCCTAGGTTGCAGTGACTGAGGGACAGGAGGTAGAGGCTTGGAGTTGGGGGTAGAGGTTGCTGAGCTAAAAACTAGACCTGGCAAAGGGACACTCTAAAGGGCTTTTGGTCCTCGATGGCTGCCCATGTGGTAAGGCATGGAAATAAAGGGCAGAGGGAGAGAAACTAGCTCACAATTGGAGAGACTCATTTCCACCTGGGCAGCTCCCTGCCTGGACTGTGCCACACCCTGGGCTTCTCCATCTCTCTACTGCTTCCTGTTCATGTGGCCTCACATAAATCACTCACTTTTTCTCTAAGGTTTGTCTGTTTGTCTCCCTGTGTGTCTATCTGTCTATCTATCTACCTACCTATTTATCTGGTGGTACCCAGAATTAAACCCATGTCCCGCTCACTGAGCTACATTGCCATCTTTTTTTAAAATTTTTGTTTTGAGACAGAATCTCACTAAGCTGTCCGGGTTGGGCTTGAACTTGCAATCCCCTTGCCTCAGCCTCCCAGAGTGCTGGATTTTTAACTTTGTGCAATGGGGATAAAATAAAACAGTACCTGCAGCATAGGCTTGATACGAACTTGCAGGTACAACACAAACCGAGCATCCCTGGTCTGTGGAAATGCCTGGTCAAGGCTGCTGCTAGCCCCACCTTTGGAAGGGCCTTAAGGTGCAGCAGTGAATTGGAATTAGCTCAAGACAGGTTGAGTCGTGGAAGGATCCAAGCATTGTCCGTGGGGTCTAAGGGTGGGGCCAAGTCCAGCCTCCTCAGGGCTGGGGCGTGGGACAGCAAGTTCATGCAAGTCATGGTGACTGCAGCCTGGGTCCCTGTCCTCCAGGACTCCAGTCTTCCATTTCTGCCTCTCCCTGCTTCCTGCCCTTCTTTGTTTCTGCAACTCAGACACATGCTACTCTTTCACATCCAACCCGACTTCTAATTTTGTCTCAGTTCAAGCATACAGAGAGGCTAGCCGGATCCCTGTGTCCTGGTTCTAGGATCCTGACTGTCAGCCAGCACAGGCCACATGGCCAGGGACAGGGTAGAAGGTGGGGTGTGCACAGACACGAGAGAAGATAGTGGCAGAGCAGCATACTGGAGGGCAAACTGCATTTTCTGAGAGGCCCTTTGTGATCATGGGCTTTGACTGCAGGAAGATTTTATGCAGTCCCAGGGGCAGGAGAGCACCTGAGCCGAGAAAATCAAATCCCAAGCATGGTTCCTGTGTCCAGCCACCTGCGGGGTTTGGGGGATGTCTCCTCTACAGGAAGTTGCTCTTGCAAAGCCGCAATGGTCACAGACTCCAGGTAGCCCCAGGCACTCCTCTGGTCTCAGCCACGTGGCCGCTCTTCAGGCAATGATTTTAGTGTGCAGCAGACAGTACTCATAGAGTACTCGACTCACACTGTGAGATGACCTGGAATCGGGACACTTGTCCAGACTTTGAGAGGCACCGGAGAGACACAAGCTGCCTAAGGCCGTGGGCTCCTTTCAGAGACACAGACAGCCACAGACCAGGCCTGTCTTCTCCTCCAAATACATCTGCATCCAATCCTGTCGGCAGCTGTGGGAAACACAATCTTGCTACTGCAAGATTTCACTTTGTCACCTCCCTGGGGTCCTTGGCATTGCCAGGGTCAGGCTGACTTAAAGTCTGCATGATCTCTGGGGTCACTGGAGGTCCTACACTGTCCGTCGCTCAGCATTGGGCCATGCGGCATCCAGAAGAGCCCTTTGCAGAATGAGGGTTTGAGATATGAAGGAGTTGGTGGGGACCAAACACAGTTGCTCTTTGCCCCACGTTGGTCCTATTTTCAATGCTGCACGTGCAGTGTGAACTGCTGCCCACCACACAGGGATGTGGCTTGCTGGGAGAAGTTCTCAGAAATAAATCAGCTTTAAGGCATATATTTATTAGAATGATGGAAGATGGGAAAGAAATTCACCTTTGAGCGCTCACTGTGAGTCCTTGATGCTTGTACAATTTATCTTATTTAATTCTCGCAGTCATTCTGGAAAGCAGGGATCATTTTCTCCATTTGTAAGATGAGAAACTTCTACAGGGAGGGTAAGTGATTTGCCCCAGAGCTCACCACTAAGAAATTGGTAGAATTAGGATGGGAACCATATCTGATGAGAAGCTGTTGTTCCAGACAGGTGAGACCTGGCAGGGTCCTCAGCTACCATGCAAGGAGGCAGAGAGGAGGTTGGGCTTCTAGCCTGTTAGGAAATTGCTATGATTTAGATCTAGAACATCTTCTCAAAGGCTCCTGTGTTCAGAGGCAGGGCTTTTGGAAGGCAATTCAATCATGGGGTGCTGTGCTCATCAGTGGATCTATCCATGGCTGAGTTCAGGGCTGAATGTGCTCTAGGAGGTGGGGCCTGGTTGGAGGTGGTCACTGGGATGTGAGCTGAAAGGGTGTGTTCTTGCCCCCAGCCCCTCCCTTCTCTCTCTGCTTCCTGTCCGCCATGTTGTGAGCAGCTTTCCTCCACCAGCCCCTTCCACCATAAGGTTTCTGCCTTGGAGCAGTGGACCAAGGTCTAAAACTGTGATCCAAAATAAATCTCACTTCCTTGATTTGTGAGTATCAGGTGTTTTCTCCCAATGAGAGAAGGTGACTAATACTGGCATGGTGAGGATGCAGGGGACTTCCCCAGCACAGGGGCAAATAGACTTTAAGCCTGCGGCAACAGGTCAGCAGGGCAGAGAGCAGCCATGCTGACCTGGCCTGGCAGCACACAGGAACACTCTTCAGGTGAGCATGTGGCCCCATCAGCAGTCACTGCTCTCCCTGTAAGTCGCTGTGGTGGGCAGCCTCAGGTCGTAGGTCCCTTGGGGTCAGCACAGGTGGAGTGGCATAGGTGTGTACCAGTGAGGGGTCTGGGGGAGGGGTCCGAGGTTAGATTGAAACAAACAAGAGCTTTTGACCGTTGTCACAGTCAGGGATGGCATGGACTGCCTGGTCTGTGGTACCCCAGCTGTGCTCGGGGGTGGATCATTAAAAATCAGCCTCATTTTGGCCCACTAGAGAGCTGACCAGGGCAGTGGTGAGAGCAGACCTGGCCATGGGTTGTGATGTCATCAGGCCAGGCAGAGGTGATGGTCACTGGCCTACGCCAAATCTTAGTTGGAAGGATTCTGCCTTGGGAACAGAGACCACACTGCAGCCCCACTCAGATAGGAAGAGACCAAGCAGAGGTTCCCATTGTGTGAACTCTGCAGCAGTGCACTAAACACACTTCAGGGCTTAATGTCCCAGAACACTGTCAGGCGTGGTGGTGCACACCTGCAATCCCAGCACTCTTGAGGCTGAGCCAGGAAGACTACAAGTTAAAGCTCAGCCTGGGCAATTTAGTAAGTCTTAAAATAAAAAAAAAAATAAAGGAAAAAAGGGCTGGGGATGTAGCCTAATGCAAAGGCCCTAGGTTCAATCCCCAGTATTAAAAGAAAAAAAAAAAAAAAGAAAGAAACTTAATCTTTCACAATTCTGGGCTGCAAGTCCCGAATCCAGAAGCTGGCAGGGCTGCATTCCCTCTGAAGTACCTGGGAGAGGACCCTTCCTTGCTTCTTCTGTCTCTTGGTGCCCAGGTGTCCTTGTTTGGTGGCCGCATCCTGCCAGCCCTTATGTCCCTTGTCTCATTATCATCTTTCCCCTGTGATGTCTCTGTATCCTCACCCTTGTTTAAGGGCATTTGGATGTAAGGTCACTCTAAATCTCAACCTGATTGCATCTGCACAGACCCCATTTTCAAATAAGGTCACACTCACAGATTCAGGGGTTAAGACTTGGATCTGCCTTTTGGGGGCATTTCAGAAGGGATTTGGGTGAGGTTGAGAGTCTGGGTGGTAAACCAGGAAGGCTGATCTGAAAGGACTAGATAATAACAAGAATGTAGCAAATGATACAATGATAAGAAAGTAACAAATGATGTAGACAATGACAACAAAGTAACAAATGACATAGACAATAGGAACCAAGTAACAAATGATATAGATACTAGCAAGAGAGTGACACAGACCTAGACAATGACAACGAAGTAACAAGTGATAGTACTGCTTTTCATCCTTTTCTGTTCCATTTGTGTCCTCTCATCAATGCCTGGCCCTTCATGGTGGCCTTAAAACTGGGCTGGACCAATCTACTTCTCCAGGCACTACTACTCTTCAGTTCTCCAGCCTCAGGAGAGAACCCACTATCCCTATCTGGTCTTCCTGTGTCCCTCGGGTCAGTTGTCCCCCTCTCTGAGCTGGCAGCCCCACCAGGGGGCTCCCACACCCCCACAGAGGCTCTCTTCATGTCCTATTTCCTATGGTATTGGCTCTCCACTCTGCTGTGAGATGTACAGCAGGTCTTGGTGGTGACCCTAAGATGGCCTGGCCTGTCTGTCCCTGGCACTAACTGTACTGTGTCTCCGGCAACCAGATTTTGCAGGAAAATCCCTTCCTGCCCGTGAAATTCCACAGGCATCAGATGCTATTAATTTGACCGTATTTCTCCATTATACTTGTATTTTTGGGTTTGTTTGGTTGTGTTTTTGTGCAAGTCTGTTTTTCTCAAGGATTGTCTATTCTATTTTGTAATAGCTATTTGATCAATGGTATTAGGACATCTATTTGTTGAATTTCACCCTCATCCTTTTATTCCATAAAGAGTAAACATGGGACCCTCCATGTGCAGGGGAAGCTTAGGTCAGCGTGGGTGGAATGGGAGAGGCTGCATTTCCCCAGGATGGCACCAGAGCCTGGGTTGTACTTCTTTTTGTCTCAGAGCCACCCAACAGCAGGGTAGAAGAGTTGTGGGTCTCAGAAGTGGACTGGTCACTAGAGACTTCCGGGAAAGTGGTGTAGGATCTGGAAGAGGGGACCACATGGACCATGAGGGAAGGAAGGTCTGTGTGGCTCAGTAGGCATGGGCATGGAGGAGCCCTCTGAGGACAGACAGCCCAGAAACAGGTGTCTATGGTGACAGTAGCTGTCGCTATGACAACCACCACATGGGTTTTCTACTGCAGGATCATGTTCGCCTCTAAAGATCCTTGGCAGTAGGGATGATTGTCATTTCCCTCTGAGAGGGCCTGGCTACCCATAAATCGCTCCTGCTCTTTACCCAGGCCTGAACCAGCCAGGCCGGGAATGGGTGGGACTTCTCTCTTGTGCAGAAATCACTTGAAGTAGTCATTCAACTGTGATGGGGCCAGGCGGGGTGCGGTTGTGCATGAGGAGGGGCGGTAGGTGCTGCACAGCTCAGGCACGAGCCTGGGATGAGAGAGCTGCTGGGATCAGCAGAAATGCTGGTGGCTTGGCAATGGCATGCAGGACCCCAGGGCGTGAAGGCAGCTGACCAGGTGGGAAGATGCTCAGATCAGCCCTAAACCCAGAGTTTGTGGACCATTTGCTGATTTCTCGGGCAACGTATCACCTCCCTTGAGCCACGTGTCCTTCCTCATCAGTGGGAGGACTACTAATACAGCTCCCAGGCCAGTCACTGCTCAGGGGAGAAATGGCTGAGTGGCGATCTGGATACAGTTCTGGGGTGATGAGCAAGGGAGGAAGGCTTGGTCAGAAAGGGCACTGCCCAGCTCCAGGTTGGTTGCACATGGGGCAGCTTCCAAGATGGCTCAGGAGAGTCAGGCTGCTCTGGACTTGTTATCCACCTTGGAGAGTGGGTGAGCACCCCCAGGCATTGAGGGCAGGCGTGGAACAGCACAAAGCTAAGCACTGAGTGACTGGCTCCTGAAAGGCTCCTCACAAGCAGAGCAGAAAAAGCCAGGACGTTGGAGTGAGCCGGTCCTATCCTAAGCAAGTGTTCTTAACCTTGTCTCCAACTCTCTGCATTTCAATTTTTCACATCTAGAGTATCATGCATATCTTCAAAACACACATTTCCTTGCTGATAGCTCCAAACGCACATTGCATTTGGCTCCGGGCTTTACAAATCTACCTCACCTTTTTTTTCTTCCACTGTGTCTGCAGCCAGGATGAAGGGTCACCTCCTACATAGTGTCAGACAGCTGCAGAAGCTGGCAGCTTTCTAAGGCCTGGAGGCCGAGGGCAGGCGTACAGGTCATACAGGAGGCCGAGGGTAGGCGTACAACCACAACCCGAAGGCTTAAAAATGCCAGGTGCAATCCTGCCAGATCCAAGAGCAGGAGATGAACAGCCCTGTGGTCCAGAACCTGGAGGAGGCCAGCTCCACCTCCCCTGTGCGTCCTCACTGTTAACTCAGCACTCACAGCCTTGGCCCGGGCTGCATGTCTGTGACCCTGCCATGGTAAAGAGATAAAAGTTAGGACCCCAGGGCACTGGCTGCTCTGCGGGTCCCTTCCTGTCTCTGTCAGGGGCAGTAAGAGCTGCTCCACTCTGCGGGGTAATATTTGGAAGACAGATCTGATTGCAGCTGTGAATGTGTTTGATGCATGCAAGGGATCTTCATCATCCAGGTATTCCAAATGCTACATACTTGGGGTATAGAATTCTTCTTGTAGTAGACTTTCACTGCTTGTTTGTATCTCTTGAAAAGCCAGCTTTGTCTCCACCAACACATTTTTCATAGTTTTGTTTCTCCATAGCTTGAAAATCATCTCCTTCTACAATGGTGCTGCTCAGCTATTTTAGGAGAACGTTCTCGATAACTGAGCGTTCCTTGGCTGACTCTAGAACTGAGGTAGAGACATCAAGGCCAGGGCAAGATGATGGGGCGTCTGTGGTTCCCCCAAGTCTGCCTGCTCCTCACAGTCCTGATTTGTCTGACTGCTACTCTGCTGCTGGGGCCACCATGGTACAAGCCTCTCTCCATCCGTCACTCAGAGAGCTCTGTAGCACTGTGATGTCATGTACAGCAGCTGAGGCCCTCCACACACAGCAAACCTTTTTTAGACCAGGAGGCTCTGCAGCCTGCCCAGCCCCCTGGCCTTTGCATATTCTTGCTGAGCTGTACCAAACCCTCTGTGCCTATTATGAGATACTTAGTACAGAGACAGTACTGTCTTTGAAGATTTCAGAGCTCTTTATGTGCTTATTTATTAACACAATTATTTTTAAAAAATATACAATTTGACAATTGGGGAAATCCAGGACTTAGCTTGAAAAACAACACAAAACATCACATGTGATTCCTCCCAGAAGTGATCTCTGCTGGCCCCCAGTGAGTATCTTGTCCTCCTGGGCCGTGCTGATCCCTGTGTCTGCTTTAGTAGATTCGTACTGCATGGAATGCTTAGGAGATCCTTTTTCATGTTAAAATATCCCACACTTTCCCATATCACCTATTCAGTATTTTCTGACATCGTTTTAGTGGCTGCTTGGTGTGTCAGGTAATACAACATTCCTGGTCTGTCTCTCTTTCTTCCCTTTTAAAATTTCTCTTCCTGGCTGCATTGTATCTACCATTTAAGTGTGGGTTTAGTTGCATTTTGTTCATGTCCTCAGTTAAAACAGAAGTTACAGCACAATGGAGGCTGTGTCAATTAGTTTCTTTCTTTCTTTTTTCTCCACTGCTGCATCCAGGAACACACAATACTAATACAGGGCTTAATAGACAATTAACATATATCTGTTGGAAAAATGACTTGATCTCACCAATCTCCCACTGGGAGACATT
This sequence comes from Hystrix cristata, assembly GCA_004026905.1. Classification (NCBI taxonomy): domain Eukaryota; kingdom Metazoa; phylum Chordata; class Mammalia; order Rodentia; family Hystricidae; genus Hystrix; species Hystrix cristata. The sequence continues at coordinate 72,910 of PVJO010006841.1, forward strand.
TTAAGGGATTACACAGTAATATTCATTGTCATCAATTTTGGGTGTATTCTTGCTCTTAGTTTGGGGAAAATCCTTCAACACAATGTTCTAGATCAAAATGTGTGGACATATATATGACCTTTTTGTGAAAATTCACCAAATTACCATCCCAAAATGCTACACTAGCTTATGTCCTTTATTCCAAACATGACAGAGAAAACAATATTTTTCTACCATTTCCCCAGATACTCACATTTATCTTCACATCTATCAGTCTGACAGGTACAAACATTATATAACTTTTAATTTGAATTATAATTCTAATAAATTAGAATATTTTGCATGCCATATATAGTTTGGAATGGCTCTTCCTGTTCAGTATCAGAGCTATTTTTCTAATTTCTTTGTTAGATTTATTTATATCTTAAGGACATTGATGTGCATATAGCAAATATTCTTAATCTGCACTTGTCCATTTCATTTTTTTACCATGTTTTTGGTGGATAAGGTTATTATATAGAGTAGAGTCAAATGTATCTCTGTCTTTGTGAATGCTGGCTTTTTACACACAGAAGTGTTGCTCTGATTTCTTTTTATGAAGCCCAGCCGTGCCAGTAAGAGGTGTTTTTAAAAGAGGAGTCCCAGCCCTGAGCATTTAGGAGCCTGAGAGGAGAAGGAGCCATACATCTCTCTCAGAACAGATCACAGTTCAGCTCCACAGCAGACACGAGACACATCACACATTTGTGGGGCAGATTGCAGTGGGCACCTAATGGGGACACTGCCTTGGGATCCAACCAGCAGTGACATATTAAGGAAGGAAGTGCATTTCGGAATCAGAAAAGGCCACTCTGTCCTGCACACCTGTCCTCTCAAAATTTATCTTAATCCCACATTCCTGATGTTTTACCATCTGTCGACATGTCTTCCCTCCCTTGAAATAAGTCAAGGGCTTGAATTAATTTTTTGCTACATTTGCCGTGTCTCTTCATTTATTCCATATGTTCATTACCTTCATTGTGCAGTCACTGCTGCCTGAGTCTCTCGGCTTCCATCACAACTCTCTGGTTTTTATTCCTTTGCCTTGGTCCACAAAATATGCTTTATTGTCCTTATTAATCCCTCTGCTGATGCCACCCCACACTCTATTATTTTTCAAGGAAATTAGAGCAATTTAAAAAATCCTCATTATTGTACGCAGGCAAAATAAAAAGAGATATCTTCCAACGAACCATGTCCTGGCCAAATTTATATCTTAGCTCCATCTCACTCTGCAAGACTCATCTGCTTTCAAAAAGCTGAACTCGTGACTTGGCTCAGTAGTAAACAGAATCATTGGAAAGACCCGAATGGCTTCTGGAGGGTCTCAAATGAGAACCTGCTGTTGGGAGTTGAGGTCACAGCTGTCGGCTCCTTTTCTTCCCTCAGAGGAGGGTACTGGGGGGTCCCCGCCTGTGCGCTGTGGTGGGAGGTGATCACGCCACCTCGATTGACTCCTCCTCTGATCCTTTCCCGATGTGATCATCAGCGTCTGGGTCTTTTGTTGAAACCAAGTGAATTCCAGGCAGTGACAGGAAGATCACAGCATGGGGAGGGCTGATTCAAAGTGTGTTTGCTGACACGCTTCCTGGCGTAGGGGCCTTGCTGATGGCTCTTGTGATGTAGGAGAAGTAGACTTGAGTCTTCTAATTTTGCATCAAAAGGAATATTTTCAGCACCATCAGGAGATAAAAACAAAAATAGTAATCAGGCAGCACATGACCTAGATGACTCTCCAAAACTTAAATTATGAACACATTTTCTTGCTCCATTTGGTTTTCTAAACAGCTTCTGGATGATTCTAGGAGCCAGACCTGCTGGTTAGTCACCCGAGTGAGCCGTGCTAGACAGGTTGCTGATGTCACCGGTGTCATCAGTATCTATTGGAGAATGACCAGGAGAGGGGCTTGACTCTGACTCGGGGAGTGTAGTCTATTTGGGGTGACAGCTTAAAGTTAGGCGGGTTGCTCTAAGGTCACTTGGTTAGACAGGAAGCCTGCTGTCCCTGGCTTGTGTCTGGAGGCTGACACAGGCACACAGAGCCTCTTCCCGGGGCACCACCCCAAAGTCTACAGACCCTTCTCTAATTCTCATCTCTTAAAGCCCTCCCCCACCCCTATACTAGGGACTAAGGTCCCATCCAAGAGTGTCTCAGGGACACTCACAGCACATCCACCCCACATCCAGCCCAGCACCAGCAGCTTGTATCTGGGCCCATGGAGGCCTGGACAATTCCTAGACAGGAGTCAGCATCCAATGGACCCCTCCGGAAAAGAGATGGCCTTGGAGACCCCACCCCACCACAACGTTCCTGTCCCTGCCCCTGCGGCTCTCTGCCAGACATGCCGCTATGTCCCGGCATTTGGAAGAGGGAGGTTCAGGGAACATGGGCGTGAGGCCCTGGCCCTGTCTGGGTGGACTCTGCAGGCTTAGCTGTGAGGCTGACCTTGACCCAGCTCCTCTGCATGTAGGGCTGTGGCAGTGCTTCCTGGTCGATGGGAGGGTCCAGTGCAACCTCGAGGACAAGGCCCAGGAACCTGCCCCAGCACACTGCAAGCCTTCCTGTCCTTTCCTGCCCTCTCCTCCCCATGGTGAAGGTGGGCTGCGTGCTCTTTAGGCTCTTCTGAAAGTCTCTAACTCTCTTAGATGGCCCTCAGGTTCATGATGCCCACGTCAGTGCCTGCATCAAGGCCTCCTTCAGGAGCCTGCAAGCTGAGGGGTGGCAAGGCCCAGGCACTGCGGTGGGGCTACCCGACCCATCACCTGCTCTCTGTGTGCTGTACCTTGCCTTGGGAGCCCACATGGCCCTTGCAGCACATGGCCATAGATAGCGTCTTGGAGGCAGCACCTGCAGGGGTGCATGTTGGCTGGAGAGTCCTGCAGTCATTTTCTTTCTGGGCACTTCACATAACAGGGTGTGTGCATGTGTGTACCTGTGTGCACCTTACACCCTGCAGACACCTCCCCACATCTGCCCTTCCACTCAGGCTCCTGGTCCAACATTTTTCTATGCCTGGCCTCTTTTCTCTGCCCCCTGCCTTCCCATTTCTTCTCCTCTTCTCCTTCAGTGGCTGTTGCTGTCCAAGCCCTCACTGAGGAGAGCGATCCATATGTTGGATGTGTTCATTTTCTCCCAGCTGTCTATTGGCTGTCTGCTCTGCACTGTGCCGGCTGTGGGTGGACGAGCCAGAAACACAACAGGGCTTTTCTTGCTAGAGTTTATCGTCTAGTGAAAAGGGTCATATTTTTTTGCCCAATGTTCTTTTTCCCCCTTTCCTCCTTAATTGTAGAACTTCATACTCTTGGCTTGGCACAGGAACATCTAAAATGATGTTCTATTTCACTGCTTTCTTCACGGCGCATTGTTGAAGGAGATGCTGGGCATGTCTATCTCAGTCACCCTTCTTCCTTCCTGCTCACTGTAATAGCTATTTGAAGGTAGGAGCTAAAACAGCCTTTCTGGAACATGAGTTATAAGTCCTGTGAATGGGATGGCAAAGTAACAGAATTCAAAGGACCAGATGGAGTCCCTGATACTTGTGGAGCTATCAGGCCAGCCCCAGAGGCTGGGCTTGTGACAGTTTGAGTGAATCATGGAGGGAGATACAGCTGACTGGCTATTAGGAGGTACGGCCCGGAAGGGTTCATCTCCTTCCCTACTCCCTCGATCACAGCCTGCTTCCTGTCTGCCATGCTGTGAGCAGCTCTCCTCCACCAGGCCCTTGTGCTGAACATGCAGCAAAGCTTCTGAACTGTGAGCCAGAATAAAGCGCTCTTCCTTTCACATGCAGTATCAAGTACTGTGTCCCAGTGATGAGGAAAGTGAGTAAGACCCCCGTCCCTGTGGGCTTTTCAGAGTGAGCAGTGAGGAGTTGGGGTCCACGAGTGTGCAAGTGATCAGATTCAGTTCAAGACTAGAAGCAGAGAGGGAGAGGATGGAGGAGGAAGACGGGTGAAGGACACTTGCAGCTGCTGACAACAGCTGGGTGAGATGTGTTTCGGTGTGATCTTACCACTGTGCATGCTTTGATTGATTGATTGATTGCAGTATTAGGGATGGAACCCAGAATACATCCTGAGCCCTTTTTATTGTCCAGCACAGGCCCTTAAGAAGTTGCTGAGTTATCAAAGATGGCCTTGAACTTGCCATCCTCCTGCCTCCGCCTCCCAGAGTGCTCAGATTATAGGTTCACACCATCATGCCCAGCTATGGTCCTGTGTCTTCTTAACTTGTATGATTCCCTGGCTAAACACACGAGCTCAGGGGCAGGGTCACCTAAACCCCACACTCTGCTCTGACACAGCCAGGTGAACTCAAAGAGGTAGGAAGATGCATGTGGGCACACAACATCCTTGTCAGCGTGTAGTGAGCAGGGAATAAATGCTGCTTTTTAGCAACAACCTCAGAAATAGGTCTTTGCCAGGCTGCTTTAACAGAAAAGTGAGTCTAGGGGAAGTTTCAGGATGGCCTTCATGTTGCAAAAGGGGTTCAACCCCAGCTCTGCTTCCCCGACCACATGGCAGCCTCTCCTGTACCTTAGCCACCATGTGTAGGTGTGACAGCCTGTCACACCCTTCTTCTGTGCTTTAATTAAATCTCTCCCTGTTCATCTTTCCCCAGCTTTCTCCCTCAAGGTCATTCATAGCTCCTCAACAATAGAAATTCAACAGTTTTTTTCCCCCGAAGTAAACAATAATTATCCAAAATAACATTTAATTAAATAAAATCATTTATAGAAAAACTCTGTGTGCATGGGCCCAGGGATTTTCCACCCTACCGTTTCTCTAGAGCCTTGTGTGAAAGTGTTGTTCATGGTGGTCTTGCCGGACCCAGGGAGATCCAGCCCTTCTGGGATATCAGCGGCAGCGTGGACAGTTGCTGAGCCCAAGGGAGTGCCAGTGTCCCCCACACTGTCTCCAGGCGCCACTGCGGAGCAGAAACTTTGCATAGAACCTTGATCAGGCAATGCCGCTCTCTTCCAGACAGGCTCATGGGAGCCAAGACCATAGCCATAGGTGTCCCTCTCTCAGCTGGGAGGCCTGGGGATGGTGACTGTGATGTCTTTCATCATCGAAGCCTCCACTGTGCATGTTCCCCCAACCTCCTGGATAAGAGTCACGAATACAAAATAGGGAGTCACATCCCCATAGTAGCCAGCCCAGAGCAAGCCCCTGACCACTTCCGGAGGGACATGATGTGGCCTGCACGCTGTGACTTCATCCCCACGGAGTCCTTGTGGTCCCCTGCCTGGTGCCCTTGCCCACCAACTGCTAAACCCGAGGGGTTTCCTAAAGTCCACCTCTGGGGTACCTCCCTATGCTTTCTGGTGTGCTGACTCAGGGAAATGCTACTGACCTGGGAGGGATGTAAGGGACATGAGAGTCGCTGCCGTAACTGGGGACAGTTGAGCCATGGGTGAGTGATGGCAAGGGTGCAGCCACATCATACGATGTCCAGCAGTTGGCCTGAACCAGCAGCCCTTCTGGGACAGCCAGGTCATTGAGGCTTCCTGGTGTCCCTGGCGGGCGGTCAGCACCACGGCTGTGGCCGTGAGGAATGGCCGTCCTTGTCCCTGGCTATCTGGATGGAGGCTTTCTCCCACGCAGTGACTTCCACAGGGGCTCCACATGCTGTCGGGACCCCTCTCCTTGGCCTTAGCCCCCACAAGGGTAAGCGAGGGGGGTCTCCAGACATGAGCTGCCCCCCTCAGCAAGCCTGGGCCCAAAGTGAGCCACTCTGAAGACAGGCAAGGCTGCCCTGGGGGGCAGAGATGGTGCAGTCAGGGCTGAGTGACACTGCACCCGCAGGGCACATGAAGCAGCATTTGCAAGTGACATGAAAGGCACAGAGTGGGGAAGACAGGTCATTGCACAGCTGGGGCTTGAGCCGAGCTCTAGGAGCGTGCAGGGCTCCTGTGCAAAGCCAGCTGCTAGCATCTCTGCCCCTCTGCAGCCAGTGACCCTGCATTCTCTGCCTACTGCTGCTGGGGTCATCTCTCCCTGTCTGTCTCCTTCCTTTAAGGGCCCTGGAGATGGCACTGGGCCCACCTGCAAAATCTAGGGCCTGCTCCGCCTCTCAAGACCCTGAAGGTAATCACACTGGCAAAGTCTCCTTTGTATGAGAGGGGACAGAGACAGCCACAGGCTGCAGGGGTGGTGGTGTGGACGCGGCAGGGCCGTTATTCCACCCCCAGAGCTGAGAGCGGATGAAGTCTCAGTAACCCCAAAGGCATGAGGCGAGACACTGGCTTCTGCCCCTTCTCAGGCTGCCAAAGTGCAGGAAAGGACAATGGCAGTTGTGCGCTAGTGACGGGGTACCACCTGGCAGCCTCCTCTTCAAGATGAGAGTAGTGGCACAGGGTGGCACTGTGGGCTCCTCATCTGCATGGCGACAGTGACATGCTCAAGGTTAAGGACCCTAGTGCGAGGCTAGAAGCGAGGCTCCTGCTTCTCAGGGGAGCCAGGTTGTAAAAAGCACACATTTGGCTTTCATATTTGCAGCCCCTTTGCTGCTGTGACTTGTGCTGAGGGCCAGGTGTGGTTCCATTTCCGGCCCATTTCCAGGCAGTGACACGGGACACAGAGCCAGCTGCTGGCCTGTTCCTTCCCTCCCCACCTCTCCCCGGCATTATGCTGCCAGCCAGCAGTGACACATCCTCTCCACCTGCAGGTTTCTCTGTCTCTGTGCCCGGAAGAGCTCAAGTAGGCTGTGACCTCAGCAAGCACCCTTGAGAGAGTCTCCAGGCGCCGTGAGAAATTGCAAGAGGGGCGCTGTGCATCTGGGCTCGATCTATTATTCATGCACGCATGTTTCAGCGCGCACAGTAATTTAGAGCCTCTTGGAGAGGGCTCTCTGCAGCAGCCATAAACCACGTTCCACGAGCTCCGGGGAAAAATTACCTTCCCTCCATCCAGCTAGGGGTCAAAGCTGAGAACTCGCCTGGGAAGAGAGAGTCGAGGTGGGGCTGAGGGAGCCACTGGGCCCCCGCTGGGGATGGCTTGGCCCGAGTCACCTCCTGGTGACCTCCCTCAGCTCCTCTCTTGCTGTGGGATGAGTCACGGCTCTAGATGCCTGCCTGTCGCAGTCCCTCCTGTGACCTCCAGCTCATAATTTACTGCTCTCTGAAATGCACTTGACGGCCTGTGGATGCCTGTGTGCTGAATTTCAGGGACCAGAACACCGTGTTACAGCACTGGACACATTAGGCACGAATCCATCTATTCTATATGCATATTTATCTCCACCTTCGGGGCTCGCTGTCTCTCTCTCTCTTTTAATGGCATAGCTTTTATACCTACAGAGAATATAATACAGAGGTACAGATTTTCCCAGAAAACACAACTCTGACACTAACACATACCACTCCTGTACTCAGGGGGTGGAGAGGAACGTAAAGAAAAAGAAAGAGAGGAATTAACATCCATTTTCAGAGGCTAGGAAATACAATCAGGCGCAGGCTTCTCCAGGAATTTGGGAGGCGGGGAAGCTGACTTCTGATTGTATTTTTTGCGGCGATAACACGATGAGCCTGGCGTGGCTGCTGCTGCTTCTCCGCCACAGCCCCACAACCTCATTTTTATCCCCTGCAGCTCGGCTACTCTGAGGGAGACGAATAGCCTCTCTCCATGCTGCGCCCCACTGTGCTGAGCTCCAGGCAGCCCCAGCCCCGGCCTGGCCTGGCCACTACCTGCCAGCGGTCTACCCGTCAGGCTCAGGCTGCTGTGCCTTCGCGTCTCCTCTTCTTGTCCCCTTGGGGCCGATGGCATGTTCACAGGCTCTCCTGTGCTCCCAGGTCCTGCAGTGACAGGAGGTTCTGTGACAACCAGCCCCCTAGGTGCCAGGAAGGATGGTGGCCTGAACACCTGCAATCCCCTGGGGCGGTGATGTCTGCTGGGGGCGGGAGAACTGAGACGCCTGTCACAGGCTGACACGGAGCAGGGCTCTTGCTGTGTGCCTGCCAGCTTGGTGGTCCCCACAACACAGCCCTGTCACTTCAGGACAGGGATGTTCCCCTGGGGCACAGTGACAGCCAACCCTTCCTCCTTTCATTTCCGAGGCTGTCTTATCTCTCTCCTGTCTGTGGGCAAAGAGAAGAACCCATCTAGCAGGACAGTGTTGGGAATGTGCTAGATGCCACCGAATTGAAGTGGTGAGTCGCACGTTGTGTGGAGTTTGTCTCAATAGAGAAAAGAACAGCCCGTTGCGCAAAGCTGCCTTCTGAAACTCTGAGACTTTGAAAGTCTTAAAGGACCTCAGAGGCCCTCTTGGCAGAATCCCACTTTGTGCACGTGGAGAAACTGAGGCTAGGCCCACAGCCACCTGAGGAAGCTTCCAGGCAAGCCCAGGTCTCTGCACCTGCAGGTTAGGACACTGCCCTGTTCCTTTGTGCACACATCGGGGGTGGGCCTGGAGTTGTGAGCAGGCTCACATTGGCAGCTCAGGCTGCGGCCGCACCTCCCTGTGACCTTTGTGATGGACAGGCTCGAGGCAGGCAAGGAATAGGCTCTGGGGGGCCCCTGCCATGCCACCCCCACGACTTCAGAGAGGGTCCATCCAGATCCTTTACCCACTGCCAAAGGGGTTCAAAGGCAAAACTGCATGAGAGCAGCCAGAAGGTTTGCTGCCAAGAAAGTGGCTCACTGGATATGTAGACACAGGGCCTTTGCACAGGACAGGCCTGCACCCAGACTGAGCCAGCTCTCCTCCTACAGCGGCAATGCCCAGGCCTCCTAGACCTAGGCTCCCGGGCTTGGACTTGGGGTGGGAGTGTGTCATTTTCCATTCTCTGAGCAAAGGCTATTTGTCAAGCACCTGCTGTGTGCCAGGCCTGATGGGAGACTCTGCCATCACAGCATGAACCTAGCATAGGGGCTGCAGCCTCCGCCCAGATGTATGAACAACGCAATCAGAGGAGCTGCTGGTGACAGAAGGTGGTGGTGGGAAGGGGAGGTGGGCAGGAACGGGAGCTGTGGAGACAAGAGCAGGGCCTTGGTGGCTGACAGCAGGGCAGGGGAGGTTCAGGGGCCTGTGTGCTGTCTGCCTCTCAGTCCCCTTCCCATGGGAGCAGAAGACAGGCACAGGCTCCAGTCCATGTCCTGATGACTCAATCAAGATTCACAGCACTGTCCCCATTAACCCTCAGGGGTGACTGTGACCAGGTGGGGTCTACAGCTCTGACATTTCGTGATCTGAAACACAGGATGAGCCCTTCTAATTTGTAGGGTGTCTTACAGACAACTCCCTAACCAACCACTTGTGATCCTGTGATGTTAATTAACATATTTAATCCACATCAGTGATCACGTCTGTGTTCAGATAGGTGCTTGTCACTAAGACACTCTGGGTGTGCAAGGACATGAGGTTAAAGCTGAAGGATAAAATTACCAACTAGGGTGGGAAGTTGCCCTGAGAGGCATCTGCCATCAAGAACAGAGTCCCAGTGGGTACTGAGTGCTACTCACAAAAGCCAGGACAGAAATAACCTAGGTATCCATCAGTGGATGAATGAATAAAGAAAATGTGGTGTCTGTGAAACCCCACAAGATAGTATACCTGTATCAAATTAGCACACTGTACATCTTGGATATGCAGTCTTTATTTGCCTCATTAGTATTTTGAAATTTTAAGAGGGAGTTTTTTATATATATAAAAAAATAGAGGGCAAGGATACAGAATGGGAAAGGGAAAAGGTATTTGGCAAATCCATGGAATAAATGGAAGGAAAAGGAAATGTAGGTGTCTGATTAGCATCCCAGCGCTGAACATGGAGAAAAGGCACAGGGCCCCACACCTTGATGTTCCTCCAACCAGTCTCTGTAGGCAGAAGGGGACCTGGCCCCAGGCAGGTCAGATCACACTCTGTCCCCTCAGTTCACAAAGACACTGATGGCCAGGGGGCTCTTCCTAAGGTCAGGCAGCAGATTAGTGACTGAGTCAGGGCTATGCACACACTGAAGGTCAATGGAACTAGGCAAAGTCACCTTGAGTCAGTCAACTGGAATGGCTTCCTGGCCCAGGCTCTGTCCATGGTGCTGAAGACAATCAGGGCGCTTGTGCAGATGGAGAATTCCAAATTACTTACCCAGTTGCTGTATAGCTCTGTACTGTCCCGAGCTCTCTCACAGTGCTAAGCTTGGCCTCCTTTGAGGATGTCAAGTGAGGGTCTGCTCACAATGGCACCACAGATAATCAATTCCTTGTATGTCTTTGTTCATTGGCTGGGTTTTGCAGGATGGTTTATCAAAACCTTGTGAACTTTTCTTCCAGCTCTTTATCAAAGGCTTAGGAAAGGCAGTCTATTTGCATGTTAAGATGAGGGAAAAGAACAACCGTTTTGAAAGATAAGAATTGGAATTTATAAGCCTTTACAAACTGTTATTTCTTTCACTGAGGGAAAATAAAAATGGGAGATAGTAAGGAAGCAATGGTATTGCAGATAACATCATTTAGAGGATTTTGAAACCTGGTATAATTTATCATTATATAAGATGCTTTGGTCGGCAAGATCAAAGCTACTGACGTTATCTATCTACATACAGCCAATTGAATTGCCTCTTCAGAGTCCCAGACAAACATTTCATTAGTTACTATTCATCAGGAAATTGGGATGAAACGCCAAAACACTTCTTCTTTAGAAAAGCTGGATTGCATTTCCTACACATGGTACTTTAAAAACAATCATTTGTATGGCACTTTTCTTCCAAGTGCTCAAACCATGTTACTTTCCAAATATTTGCTGTCTTCCTGACCCATTCTTCCAGCCACAAGCATTATTCTTCTCATTTCTTAAACAGACAGAGAGTGACACAAACTATTCCAATACAGAAAGTCAGTCTGGATGTAGCCAAGAAATCCATGATATTAGGGAAAAAGCTGTTGAATTCAGACAACTGGTGTGTCGCTTTGTGCTAGAGGTTGTCAGGTGCTGGACTAAAATGATTCGGTATTCCCCACCAAAGATCTAACAGTCGTGGAAGCAGAGGGGCTCAATTCCACGTGGACACCCAGAGCTAGGTGTTGAGAAGACTCCTGAGATTGCAGCATAGATGAAAGGACTAGAGCAGAGGTCAATGAGAAATGTTGCCCACAGGTTGGGAGTGACATTGTAAATCACAAACCTTTGTATTTGCCACCGTACTGGATCAACTAGAGTGGACAAGGATGCCATGACTCCCCAGCTTGGCTATCAATGGCTCCCTTGAACTTTGACTCTAAGACTGGCCTCAGGAATTCTCTTTGCTGCTAACATGGAAAAGTTAAATGCACACTAATGTTTCATGAAGAGCAAGCAGAAAAGTCAATTTAAAAAAATCATCAGTTTCAAGACACCAGAGAGCACCCAAACAGCCAAGACCAGAAGGTGACACTCAGAGAGACGGGGCCACCAGAGGTACCTGCTTCTCCCCTTGATGTGGGAAAGCCTGAGAAATAAGCTGTGAACTGAGTCACTGAAGCCAGCACAGATGTCGCTGATCACATGGGTGTGACTTCCAGGGTGGTCAGCACGTGGAGACGCAGGGTTTCAGAGAACGGGGAGCCCTGGGGTGTCTTAGTGACCTCAGGACACCAAAGAAGAAAGTCATCAGTCAGGGCTTCAACCACAGATATTTGTCTTTCACAGTTCTGGAGACTGGAAGTCTGGGATCAGGCTGCCAGCATGGTTGGTTTTGGTTTTTGCTGGCTTTCAGGTGACAGTTTTTCATTATGTTCTCACTCCAGTGTGCAGAGTTGGATGAGCACCCTGGTGCCTCCTACACTTCTTCTAAGGGCGGTGACCCTCATGACCTCATCTAAACCTGGTTTTCTCCCACAGACCCCTTCTGCAAACCCCACAATGCTTTTAGATAAAACTTTGACTTGGAATTTGAGAAGAAATAAGGAGTCAGTGTTTATTCTATCGTTAGTTTCTTCCTTGCTGAGACACTATACCTGACACAGGCAAATTAAAGGAGAAAGGTTCATTCTGGCTCATGTTTCAGTCCAGAGTCAGCTGGCTCCAAGGCAGGGTGGCATGACATAGGGGTCTGGAGGAGGAGAGCTACTCACAGCAGGGCAAACAGGAAGCTGAGAGAGAAGGGAGGAGCCAGGAAGGAGATAAACCCTTCTAGGCCACACCTTCAGTATCCCTCCTCTTCTGACCAGGCCCCACCTTCTAACAGCAGTCAGCTCTAAACCCCAGCATCCAATCACCTTCCAAAGGCCCCACCTCTGAACTGAATGAGGCTCTAGCTATAAACCACAGCAAACACCAATGCACTGTTTTCCTCTGAAGACATTTACCAAATTGTTAGGATGAACATAGAAACATCCCAAGAAGCAAAGCACAGAGCCTTGGAGTTTTTAGGTTAAGAAAGTGTAACTTTATTATTTTTTAATTGAACCAAGATGTATCGATACATTTTAGATACACATAATGATCACATTCATCATAGTTAATTTATCTGTACGTGATACATGTCTTAGTTACTTTTCTCTCATTGCTGAGACAAAATACCCGACACCCCAAGTTAGGGGAAGAAAGGTTTATTTAGCTCACAGTTTGTAGAGGTTTCAGTCCACAATCACCTGGATTCAAAGCAGGTTGGCATGGCAGACAGGCAGAAGGCAGCAAGGCAGGCAAAGGGGTAAGCAAGGGAATAGACGGGCCTCTTTCTGTTCCTTCTATTTTATCCAGGCTACCTGCTTTAGGGTGGGTAGCACTCCCACCCTTAATCCCAGCACAGTTAATTCTAGTATCACATCCTCGATCCCAGCAGAATGATGCCAAGCCAAGCAGTGGGCTAATTTAGTAATCACACACTCTATATCCAGCCACTTCTGAAAACACCCCATCTATGACCACGTGAGGCTTTGGGGGGGACATCTAGACACAGACCATAAAAATACACATTGGTTTTCTTTTCCCCTTCCACACCTCTCCCTTCAACTCCTCTTCCCCACCTTATTTGTGACATCTTTACATTTTTTCATTTTTTTCTCTTTCTTTTCTTTTCCTGTTCCCTTCCTTCCCCTCCCCCCATGTTCTCCATTCCATTTGAATATTTTCTTTTGTTTTCACAATATCTATTATACATTTTCATCCTTATTTACACTATGGTTTCTCATACTAGAGAAACAATATGATATGTATTCGTGTGTATCTGATTTATTTTACTT
>PVJO010006842.1:0-15744 GCA_004026905.1 Hystrix cristata
TCATGTTAAAGCTAACGGAAGTGGGGAAAAGTTAAACTCTAAGGTGTTAGATAACACAATTTGCAGCCTGATGGTCTCATAAAGTTAAGTGATTTGTTGTGTTTCTCTGGCTTACTGCATCATTCTGGTGTGAATATACTGCATACTTTCTCAGTGATGCATTAAAGACACAATTCTACAGTTTATTAAAAATCCTCAATCTTAGTGATATTATAAAAATTATCTTCATTTTAAAACTGTTACCGCATTTATAATTTTTAAAAGTAAAAACACCACTGCTTTAAAATGGTCTGATTGTTCCTTACTGCCCAGTGGACAAAACTCTAACATCTCAGAAAGGGAGACAAGGCCTATCACAAATGACCTTTCCGGAACAGGTCAGCATCAGTGGTCCCAGTGCACTCCGCTAGCAAACCAAGAACATTTTATGGCTCTGAACATACAGCAGACTCTTCTAAAGCTACATGGTTATAAAGCCTGTCCCACCACTTGGGATATCACATAAAATAATTATTCTAACAATTCTCAAAGAAAAGAAGGCATAAAAGTCCCTCGCACTGCTTGTTAAAAATGCTGCTTCTCTGACTTTAGCTCCCCAAGTTCTGTTTCACTAGGTGTGTGTCAGCAGCATCCTTAACAGATAGGAGAGCACCTGGAGCAGAGACACTTCCTGATCACCACAATGAGGAAAGACGGCACCATGAGAATTTATCACGCTTTTCTATAGCACTCTTCTGAGGCAATGCTATAGTTCTCTCATAATGCAAGGAAGACAGACGACACAAGTTTTTCAGAAGTTCACATTTGTAAAAATCAATGTGTAATCTCAATAATGCTTCCCTTCATAATATGCTTCAGTACCATATGAGGAAAAACAGATGCTTATTAAGATAACCACTGAAATATAAAAGAATGATGTGTAGCCATTCCTTGGTATCCAAGACCCCCCAAAAGTATCCTCAAATGTTCAAATCCTTATATGAAATAGTTAGAATTTGTATACACTGGAACCTGTACCTATCCTGCCATATACTTTAAATCATTTCTAGATTATTTATAATACCAATAAAATGTAAATGCCATATAAATAGCTGCTATACTGTACTGTTTAGGGAACGATGACAAGAAAAACTCCATACATGTTCAGTACAGATGCAATTTTTCTTTTAATATTTTTGATCCACAGTTGGTTAAATCTGCAGGCACAGCAAGCTGACTGTGTTATCAGATTGCCAGAAAGATATTTCAGTCTTCCAACTCTGAACTATTTTGGTGCCATGTTCATACTTGCACCTTTTATTCATTCTCATCATTATTTATTTCCTCAAGAGAATGAAATAAAGTTTAAAAATATAAAAGCTATTTATCATAACTTTTCAGTTAAACAGTCTTAGTGTAGACATTACACTGTTAGGAAAGCCTGTAAGAAAATACTTGAGGAAACTCCATTTATACAATATGGTGTGAATACTTTAAAAATTTTCCCTACTGAAATTGAACTGAGTAACTGCCCCAAAGGAAATAGTACCATAATAAACCAGTCAGTTCTCTCATAATAACTATACTAAAAATATGAAAGAGCTTAGCTGTTGCTTTGAAAATTTTATAAATGTTAATCTGTCAAATAATTTCACTTGAATCTGTATAAATTATGGCTAAATACAAAAAGAGGCATAGGCCCACTTGGCACTCACATTTGTACAATTAATTTAACAAAGTGCTTCACAATTGCGCCATTAATTTAAGAAGTGTGTTTCCAAATTATTAAATGTAGAAACAGATTTCATTTCTTAGAATTGTGATGCTTCCTGCTCCTTACCAATATAATGTACTGGGGGAAATGTGTTTTCCCCAAAACTGTGTGGTTTTATTTGCTTTTTGCATATGTATGTATGACTAAAGTGGAAGAGAAACCGTAACTTCATATTTTATAAGGTCTTTTTCAAAGTATCTTAATATATCACTTGAAGGTACATAATTACTAACTTACAGACCATGAACTACAGTACTACTCAGCCCTGCTTGTACTCTAGAATCATCTGGAAAACTGAAACAGGAAAAAAAAAAAGATCACCAAACCCCAGGACCACCTAACCAGAACCTAGAGATAAGCCACAGCACCGGTATATTTTCAAAGTGCCCGGAATCTACAAAAGGGTTAGAACCGAAGAGTTAGGGAAAGAGAACCCTAATTTACATTTGAGCCAAGGAAGTCCACTGGGCCCCAGAAAGAAATGAATGACCTTCCCATAATTAATCATTAAGGGTGGGAACAGAGAGCTCAGCTCTGTCTCTCTGCATAGCTGGCACCTTTCCCTGATGCATGCAACTCCTTTCTGTCCACTCCACACGAGGGGCTAGCTTTGCTAACCTTTGTGAAACAGAAATATTGCTAGACTAACAGGTAGACCAGAACTAGGTAACAATGAATGGAAAAATTCTGTTAATTCTGCAAACACACAACTCCAAATTTCTTAATGGGAAAATAAGCGGTGTTACCACACAATGAAGCTAATGGAAAAATCCTGGCACATTTGCTTTAGAATTTAAAGGTCAAGTGTAAAAATGTAAAGATCACTAAGTAAGTTAAATGTATTTGAGTTTTTCCTAGATACCATGAAACATGAATAAAAAGGTAGTAAAAGATAAAATACATTTTTAGTCCTTAAACAGTTTCTTTTTTTTTTTTTTTGGAAGAGATGGTACATTTCTTTTGTAAGAATAGGAGTAACAATAAGAAGCACATGTTGAAAACCTATTTAGTTTTTGTTGTTGTTTTAATTAAAGCCGTTAGCTGTCAACAGAACCAAAATGACTTACTCCCTCATTCCCTGGACAGTAAATTTTCATTGTAAACAGTCAAGTTTCCACTTTTAAGTAAAAGAAACAACACAGATATGAAGAAATTACCTTCAAAAGTTCCAGATAAAACTAGCTTAACTGAAATCTGTCAGTATTTTTTGATTCCCAGAATGAGGAATACAATCTTAAAAATGACACACTATTTTCCAAAATCTTAAAAATAATAGACTTTACAAAATCTGATTTATCATTTACACTCGAAAACAGAAGGAAGACTAAATTACATATTTCAATGTCAGTACTAAAAGATGAAACACAAGCTGCTCTAAATTAGCAAATGGGATCTAAATTCAATGAGTTTTACAAAATAATTAGCTTAATGAAAACTACATATTCTTGCGCCCTACTTCTGCAGCACCTGCACATGCTGCAAACATGATGAACTTCAGTTGTACAGTAACCCAATTCCTTTAATCTCTGTAATAGTGCTTGCCCAATTTCATTTTGCCTGCTCCAAACTTAAATTCAATATTTGGTCAACAATGTTAGTGAATGCAATAACAGTAATCTAAATTATTCATTTCATTTTATATCCTATGATTTTGTTGTTTCTTTCCTTTACTTTTGCTATAATATAATAAGCTAATTCATGCCTTTGTCTTGTTTCGGAAAGGAATTATATGCCAACATCTAGGCAATATCCTTTCCTAATTTAAAATAACTATGAGGTTCCACACTACACTAGTAAATTTGTAATAACTTAAAGATAATGTGTTAAAAGTACAATGAAACATATCATAACAGAAGAAAACCCTGATAATACAAATAGTGCAATGCTTGCTGGGTTTTTAAACAGTAGCCTAACACTAAGAAAAATCGCCACCCAGTGATGTAAATGAAAACTGCAATTTGTTTTTGTGTAAAATGAGTACGCTGGAGGATTACTTAAACTGCATTACTGAAGTTTCTTATGTGAACAGAAACTGGTTATGAGGGAAAAGATGTTTTTCTGCTAGGTCCCCCTCCCACCCACTTCATATCAGCACACCACACACTTTACAAAGTCTAAACGTTTGGAAACCTTAGAAGGAAGAAAGGCTTTCCAGCCAAATGTATATGAACAATGCACATAGTCACATTATCAAGAAAAGTACCTGGGCTCTGCCTGGACCTTGAATTTGAAGTCATCATATACTGACTTCATCAACTCAGCAATGCCACCTAATAACTGTGATCTATAAACCTACTAGCGTTAAGCAGGAACACTGGCCTAAGGGGAAAAGTATTCTCAAGTAGAAAAAAAAAGGCTATTTACAGCTTTAACAATATAATTTAGTACGATATTTTTAGAAACAGGTTATAAAGGCCACATAAGGCGATAATGCAACAAATTCAACATTTCTCATCAATATGGACACTACAGAATTTGTTACAATAAGAAGTTGTTGCTACAAATAAAACTGTGTTTCTAAGTATTTAGTTGTAACATTTAAAAGTCAATAAATACACAAAAGCAATCATGTATTTATTTTCTGGTAATATACTCATTGCACAATAGGCCTGAAAAAATTATGTGGATATATGCAAACCAATACATACGCGTGCAAGTATGGTACTATGTTAATAATAAAAGTGTTAAAAGTATTTGATATGTACCATTTAATCTACTTGACATTTTCCAAAATATTTTCACACACTGTCCTCTGAGACTACAGTAGATATTTTATAAGTCATTACACAACCACAAAAGAGCAACTTCTTAATTTTTTTTTTAAAAAGAGCTTACCATCCAATTTTTAAAGACAACCATATTCCTAATAATCTGTCAGGACCTTAATTAGTCAACTCAAATACTTAGTGCTGAAGGATTTTTAACCAACTAAACAATGCATGCCATATTCCCTCAAACTCAAAGAGATTATAGTTTTCTGAATTTAAAATTATTTCAAATATAGTATATAATAAAAAGTTGAAGGTAGCCAAAATAAGAGCCAAACTTGGGCCGGGGATTTAGCTCAGTGGTTATAGTGATTGCCTTGCAAGCATGAGGCCCTGAGTTCAATCCCCGGTACCACAAAAAAAAGAGCCAAACTTTATGAACAGTAATACAATGCCACTTTTTATTAAAAAAAAGAAAAAACAGGCTAGGCATACATGTGGCACATACATGTAATCCAAGGTGGCACATACATGTAATCCCAGCACTTGGGAGGCTGAGGCGGGAGAATCACTGTGAGTTCAAGGTCAGCCTAAACTACATTCTGAGATCCTGTCTCAAAAAAAAATAGATAAAAATTTTTAAAAAGTACTTTTTCTTTTAAATAATAGAAAACACAATTTAAATTTTATTTTAAAGCTTAAAAGTCACTAATATCTTAGATTTAAAGGATATGGTGAGGATATGGTGAAAACATTTAAAGTCCTTTCTTCTAACCTTTTGAAATACACAGTGCATTTTGGTTATCTCTAGTCACTCCATTATGCAACAACACAGAATAACATGTGCTTCTATGTATCAGTTTAAAAAGGAATTTACATTTAAAAAACACTAAAACATAAATTTAAAAATAAAGAACACCAAGATGGATAGTTAATGATTAAAAGGATAGGCTCTGGTATCGGATAGCTGGGGCCAGTTTCAGATCCGTTACATGTTCACTGAAGGGACCTGAGTAAGTTAAGTCCTCATCTGGATATGGAGATGTTACTACCTCACTCACAGGGTTGCTCTAAGGATTTTACACACATTAACTCATTGAATCCCTCCAGTAACCCAACAGGACAGGTACGGATAACATGTTCATTTCACAGATAAGCTAAATGATATCTGGGGCAGTTAAATAACTTGCCCAGGGTAGAAACTCCAGTTGAAGTCAGGAAGTCAGTTCAAGGGGTGTGGCCAGAGTCAGCACTCTCGTCTGCACGTCACCGTACAGCCTCTACCATCCTCCTGAGGAAGGAGTGGGTAGTGTGACTGGTGAAAGAGAAACAAGTCAGGGAAACGAGTGCCCAGAGATGCTCACAGCTGATACATGAAAACTTCAACTTAACTAAGTCCACAGAACACTAGGTGCTCAAGGATTTCTCATGGAAAAGGGTGAGGGGTGAAGCTTTCTACCTGGGGAGGAAATAGGACCAACAAGGCATCAGCAGACACAGGGGCTGAGGGAGCAGGAGTCTCAGCTGCGCTCAGAGAAACTTGTCTTGTTAGGATCACTAGCAAGTGTAGCACTAGCTACACTATAAATTAGACTGTTATCCTGGAACTACAATGGAAGTAGACTCCTCACCATAACTGGCCAACTGCAGGCATACGGTGCTGAATACGACACCAATCCTGTTCAGTCCAAGATGGTCTGGAAAACTCCCTGAAAATACAGTACGTCACCCTTTGGGAAAACCTACCATCAGAGCTTTGATACATCAGATGGAGCAACTGGTACTGAGAACATTTTAGAGTAATTAAGTTCTGGAAACTCCCTCATTAAATGGTAAATCTGAAAGTCTGTGTGTCTTCTAAGGATCAGTTAAAGACCACTTCTTAAACCACAATATTTCCTTGAAAAGGAAAAGAGGTCCACAGCAGATCAACTTCACCCACTGAGTCAGGAGGCCCAGAATGCAGGGCCCTACACAGGGAGCTGCAAGACAGACAGTGGAACACCTGTTCAAGGCTACCTGAAATTGGAAAGGCAGCACTAGGGGCTGGGGATTTAGTTCAGTGGCTAGAGAGCTTGCCTAGCAAGCACAGGGCCCTGAGTTTGAGCCTTGGCACCAAAAAAAAAAAAAAAAAGAAAAGAAAAGAAAGAAAAGGCAGCACTAGTGGCATTTTCCCTCTGAAATACTAAATACTCCAAAGTAGCAAGCCAAAGGGATACAGGTGAAAGAGAGCTCTGAAACACAGAAATCATATATACTCTCAAAGAAGTTGTTGGCTTCTGCTCATTCTTTAAATGACTATGATAACAAAAAGAATAATGTCGATTTCCAAGTTTGTAACAACAAAAAAGAGTGAGGTTCTTTCCAAATGCCTTAACACTACAGAGATGCTAAAATGAAGAATACGGGACAGTTCTTTATATGTTCTAGATGTTAGACCTTTGTCTGAGGGACAGCTAGTAAAAATTTTTTCCCAGTCTGTGGGTTTTCGCCCTGCTCTATTGGTGATTTCTTTTGCTGTGCAAGAGCTTTTTAATAGCGTGTGGTCCCAAGCACTGATTCTTTGTATTGTTTCCCGTGCCGTCTGGGTTCTGTCCATAAATTTTTCCCCTACCCCTATGTCTTCGAGAGTTCTTCCTATTCTATTCTCCAGTAAATTTAGTGTTTCTGTTTTAATGTTTAGATCTTTGACCCACTTCGATCTTAGTTTAGTACATGGTGAGAGATATGCATCTAGTTTTAGTTTTCGGCATGTGGCCAGCCAATTTTTCCAGCACCATTTGTTAAATAGGCTCTTTCTTCCAGTGAGAGTGTTTGGCTCCTTTGTCGAAGATGAGGTATTTGAGTGTGTTTGGAGTTGTTTCTGCATCCTCCAATCTATTCCATTGATCCTCAGGTCTGTCTTTTTGCCAGTACCATGCTGTTTTTATCACTGTAGTTTTATAGTATAGTTTCAGATCGGGGATTGTGATGCCCCTTGCCTTTCCCCTGTTGCTTAGGATTGTTTTTGCTATTCTTGGTCTCTTCTGGTTCCAGATGAAATTCATGATTGTCCTTTCTAATTCTTTGAAGTATGTTGGTGGTATCTTGATTGGAATTGCATTAAATCTGTATAGTAATTTAGGAAGTATAGCCATTTTCACTATGTTGGTTCTTCCTACCCAGGAACATGGGATATCTTTCCATAATATACAAAGGAGAGGAGTACTAGAAAGACGGAAGGGGGAAAAGCAGGAAGGGAAAAAAACGGAAAGAAAAGGGAAAGGGAAACCATGGAGAAATGTGAATAAACCTGCTGTAAATAGGGATGGAGGGAACAGACGGGAGGGGCGGGGAAGAAGCGGGGGAGAACCCAGAGATGCCATGTACAGGTACAAAACAAATTGATGAATGTGATCATTATATGTACAATGTACCAATACATGTTCTTGGTTAAAAAAATTAAAAAAAAATAAAAAAATAAAAAAAAAGAATACAGGACAGAGTTTTAAAAACCAGTCTTTGTTAAAATAAATTCTGAGAGAATTCATTGTGAAACTCCTAAAGATGACATTCACAGAAGGCCTGGGTTGTGTCTGAAGTTCTTTTGTTAGTGAGGCTAATTCAGGACATACAAGGCAAGCCAGCCCAGCAGTTTTCAAAAAACTAATGTGGAGCTGACAAAGCCAGTTCTGACTTGGAAGCAGAGGCACAAATTCCTGACACGGTAAGAAGTAAGGGTCAGATAAAGTCATAAGCTGGCAGCCAACCTACTCCTGCCAGAAAACCATCGGCCCTAGTCAAAGACCACTACGATTTGGCCCCTGATGGCCACTGGAAGAGGGCCAGAGAGGAAAACCCATCTGTCCTCTCTGCAGGAGACCAGCTTCTAGAGCAGGTCTGACAAGAAGATCCACTCGACCCTGCTTCTACTGAATGTATCTGTAGGGTGAGCCCTGGTTGTGAGAGGACAGGAAGCAGGACAGAACTGCAGCTGAAAATTCAAGATCACTGTTAAATTCTGAAGAGCCACCTCCCATTTCTCAAGGCACACAGAGCATCTGCTGCCTTGGCTGAGATACGGGAAGTAAGAGGACCTGGAAAGAGAGGTCCTGAGAAATGTCTCAGGGAGTGAACATCAGTTGGATTTAATGCAAATATCTCAAAGAAGGAACAGGAATTTGGTAGGAGAAGGTACTGAGCGGATGAGGATAAGTACGAGAAGGGGACACTGGGCTTGGCTACTCCACATCACCCTCTCTGAGGAGACAAATCCTGGGAAGAATACACAAAAACTGTGACTCTCTTCCTCAAGAGAAAGATACGATGACATGGAGAAAATTTTATTTTTCACGCTCTTGAGGAAGAGTACAGTATATTTGGTTGAAATAAATATTTTTAAAGCCAGCAAAATCTTTAAAATTAGCATATTAGGTTTATAATCTTTTAAACCTTTAAAATTAAAACAGAAAATAAGCTTTAAAATCTTTTAAATCTTTAAAATTAAAATAGGAAATAAAGTAGTACTTAAAAGTATTAGTAGATATTGTTTAATAAATTTAAATTAAAAGTTTACATCAGTAAATATTTACTGGAGGACCAATTTAATTTCAGATACTACTTCAGGAAAGAATGATAGTATTATTTATAAAACCAAACTTGAATTTATCAAGGATTCTTCCCAATTTTCAGTATTCCACAGTTAGGTTCACTAGTCTATCAGATGGAGAGAAGGTGTGATTTTACAAATTTAATTAGAAATACAAATGAATATGTAAGAGTCTGACTTGATGACAATATTCTATGTAACTGATGACTTTATAGATTTCACTTGAAATTACATATGTAAATTAATTCTAAAATTAGTAAGAAATCATTAAAAAAAATCAATCATATAAATTATCAAGTGATTTAAAAAAAACAATTCATTTAATTACGATTTTGTTTCTTAAAAAGACTTACCTAAGAGGACAAATCCATCTGCTTCTCTGTCTGACACTGAAGGCTTTTTAGATTCTGGAGGCTTTCTGAAGAAGTGAAACATTGCTGCACTACTGCTGCTATCTGAAACAGAAATGCCACATAATGTCAAACTCAGATGAAACTATAAAACTCTTACCCTTCTTAGTAAAAACCCAAACAAAGACACCACAATGATTACTCCTTGGAATACTATTGTCAGACTTAAAACCGTGAACCTTCTCTAATGTATCAGAAGACAATGCTAGAAATTAACATCCTGTGTTCCTCAAAATCTACAATGCAACCTTTACCTCTGAAGGTTCAGAAAATAATTTTTATAAAAATCATTCCATGTAAAACTAAAACCAACAGTTAAGACCAGAATCTTGAAGGTTCTCACCAATAATAAAACAAACACTAGTCTACAGAAAGGAAAGCAAACACAAAAACCTGTCCTAGATTTTTGTCATGCCATAACTACCTAAAGCCTCATAAAATGAAGGAGATAGATATATATATGGCACTATATGGCACTTCAAACAATCTACCATTGGTTACCTGATTCAGGGACTCAAAGATTACAGTACTGATTATACTGATTATAAAACTGCAGCCAACTTTAAATCCCCACCAGTGCAGATCTTAGTGTTGGTCAGATTATTGATTATTGTGCACTGACCCAATATGCACGCGCGCGCGCGCGCGCGCACACACACACACACACACACACATGCTTATTTCTCCTGTACTACTCCCATTTATATTCAAGCAAGGTAAAAATTCCAGAAAACTAGGATGAAAGCTGGAGGCTGCTCATAGTCGCTTATAAACAGAGAGGGGGGAGGGAGGAGAGAGACAGAGAGAATGAGAACAAAGAAGAATCCTCATAGCAGTAAGCACTCCAAATTCTAGCTTTCGATATATTCTGCTCACACCAAAAATAAAATCAAGAGCAGATAAGATTTAATCCAGAAGCTAAGAATTGCTCTGGGATTTGTGTAGGTTGTGCTGACCTCAGCTGTAGCTCCAAGGAGGATATTAACTAAAACATTTGTTGACAGAAAACATAACTGGAAAATTTCACTTTTGAAAAGAATAAAAAATGAGAAAGTCATTCAAAAAAAGAAAGTTTCCAGCAAAGGAAGAGGAGCATCCAGTGAAATCCTCAGAGAAAGAGTTCACTGGATATGGCTTGCAAGCAAGAATATAATAGAGTTCAAATTAAAAGACATATAAGAATAGGAAGAGACAACCATTTCTCAACCCAAAACAATTAAACACAAAACTAAGAAGGCCTCTGAAAGAACAGCTGATTAAAACTCAACCATGCATAAAGATCAAATCAAAAGCACAGCCACCACACTTGGTAGTAAAACCGCAGCACAGACTCACACATCACATAGTAAATTCTGTTTTGAGGGATAAAATGTTTCAGGAAAGTGAATAAAGGTATTAAGTCTCCAACTAAAGCTTGGTAAAGCTAAGATATTCGCAAATAAATGGGGAAGGAAGTATGGATTGAGGCGAAAAGATAAAAAAAAAAGATGGAAATCTAAGAACTATGTCTAGCAAAAAAATCACAGGACTGGTTAGTGACACAAGAGATTGAAGTCAAATAGTTAAGAACCCAACAAAACTTTTACGAGTTGCACTCTAAAGGACAACTACCAGACTGGACTGAAAGGGGACTATAAGGGATCATCAATATACAGGTGAATGTTAATTTTTTTAAAATTTATTACAGTAAAAGACACATTACAATTAATCACCCTCAAAATATTCCCCATTAATTCAAACACACTTATCTCTTGCTACTTGGTGAAACAGATCTGGCAGTTCTCTTTTGTGACTGTCTTTACACAGTGTGATCAAAAATAAGGGCTATACCTCAGTGGCAGAGCGCTTACCTCCTGGGTGAGGCCCTGGGTGTGGTCCCTAGTACTGACAGAAAAAGAAAAAAGGTTGAATGGTGTTGCAGAGTGCCATCCAACAGATACCAGTTTTCTATAGACAAGAAGCTACCAGAGAAAACTGCTCAGCTGCCAAGGAGGGTCTATTCTCCGTCGCCCACCTCAGTTGTACCCAGCTGTACTGGACAAAGAGGAAACGACAAAAGGCTGGCGATACAGCTCAGCGGTACAGCGCTCACCGGCCTAAGGTGCACAGGGGCCTGGGTTTCATCCCCAGTACCAGAAAAGAAGAGAGGGAGGGAAGGAAGGAGGAAGGAAGGAAAAATGAGGTAGTAGGGGAACAGGAACAACGACAACAGACAAGAAGCCTCACTGCTATGACTGGAACTGCTATATATTGCCTTTTCCTTTCTTGAACGGGAGGGTTATAAAGAGACCCTTGTATGTCCCCCTGAGATACTGAGCTTTGAGCCCGATGATGACTGAATGGGGCAATTAGAGCTATTGTCTTTGGGGATAGTGAGCAATTCTGCTGCAGTAAAAAGAGAGCCCTGAACATAGGGTAAACATAAAAGAAACCCACGGATTCATCAGTGGTATTCACCACCACTTCTTCATAGAGACAAAATGAGGCAGCTTCCTACCCTCCTAGGAGTTAGGTATGGCCATATCACTTGCTTTCCTCACTATGCAACACATTCAAGTGCTCTAACAAGTTTGGTGGGCACAAAGACAGCCCCCTTAAAACGTGGTTCCTCTTCTAACATACAGAAACAGCCTTTTAAAAAAACACAACTTTCTAACACCTATTCATGTCTGGCCACAAAATAAAGGACAAACACGGAAATCACAAAAGTAATTCTGATAAGCCATTCCTGAGACCCAGAAATGTAGATAATTTTTCATGAAAGCCAGAGCAACACAGGTAACAAGAAAGAAATGTTTTGTTTTGTTTTCTATTTTGGTGTAAGTGGTGGGGATCAAACTCAGACCTTACCCATGCTAGGCAAGCACTCTACTAGTGAATGACTTCCTCTGCCCCAGAATCTCTTTTTAACTCAAGTATTTTGTTTAGAAGTTATAACTTATATAATTAAATGAAGCACTTGCCATGGCCTAAAGCATCATATTTAAACAACATGCAGGATGGAGGAGTTTGTGAGATAGTACGACTTGCTGGCAAAGCATAACATTTCAACTCGTCACTTCCGAACATCCCAAGCACATCACAGAGGAAGAGATAATTTAGTTTCCAAGACTCAAGAAACTTCTAGGCACAGAAGAAGATAAAGAATAAGGCAAAAATGAACAGAGACAGGGTTAAAGAACATGATAAGAGGATAACTTTACTGATACAGCTACTGGAAATGGTTCTGAAATTATTAGAGAAGAACCAATCGCCCTCCTACTCTCACTATGTTAACTCCTGGCTCAATTACAGCCCACTTCCAGAGGTTTTTCCATGGAAACATGGTTCCAATTTTGCATTGCAAGTCCTGGGATTCCCCTATATGACCAGCGCTACTGACATCGATGACCCACCCCACTAGATACCTAAAGTCTCCAACTATGTATTTTTAACTCTCCATGCATGAAAAGGCCATGTGCTAAGACACTAAAATACGTAATCAAATATGTGACCAAAATCTTTATTCTATTATTTTCATATCACTCAAAAACACACCACTGTATAAAAATTTACCCTGAGAGGGACCTGGCAAATATTCTAAGATCTCCAGTAGCCATCATTCCAGTAGCCTGACTCAGTTATTCTGCGTAAGACTAAAAATGTAAAGGAGGAGTTGGGGATTTAGCTCAAGTGGTGGAGTGCTTGCCTAGCAAGTGCAAGGCCCTAAATTCAATCCCCAGCACTGGCCCCCCTTCAAAAAATGCAAAGGAGAAGGGAGTAACTCAAATACCTCTAACATATATTAAGTTCCTCAAGTGTGCCAGGCACTATACCAAAATGGCAGCTTATACACTCTATCTACTATGATCCTTGCAATAATCCCACAGGTACAATTATTCACATGGTATAAGAGAAAGAACTGAGGCAAAAGTAGGTTAAGTACAGATCCATATTTTTACAAGTAGTAAGTAAACAGCAGAACTAAACTGCTTTTGCTTTTTGTTTCTGAGATAGGGTCTCACCGTGTTTCCCAGGCTGGCCTCAAAACCCAGTGTTCAAACAATCCTCCTGCCTCAGCCTCCTGGAATTACAAGTAATGGCTGGAATTAGAGGTACATACTCCACTACAGCTGAATTTTAACAAAGTTCTTTCAGTACCCAAACTAAATACTGTTTCTCATCAACAAAGCACCAGAGACAAGGATCTGTTAAAATGTATATAGCATTTGTACTGGACTTTCTTTAATACATCATTTCTCAATATTAGTCAAATATCTTTGATTAATTCCATCTCTGTCTTTATCAATACCTGTGTTTCCAAGCTTTGCTCAGCCTGATCTTCTAAAGATATTTACTAATTCCACAACATCTACATTCAAGACTTTGATTTACTTTACATTTTATACACATTACTTAAGTGCTTGGGCCAGATACTGAAGTAGCACTCACATGCAGCACTAGGCAATGGAGAAGGGTTGCGACCTCAGCCCACAGTATTTCTAAGACGACCCTTAGCAAAACCAGGAGTGCTCAAGAAGACCTGCACTAGCACTGCTGCTCCTAGCCCCAGGCAACCTTGCCTCTGATGTGCATGGCTGTGACACATAACTTCTACCCTGTACTCCTGCGCACAGTCCAGGCTTCTTCCCTTCTTTACCATTCTCTGTATGATGTTTGTTTGGTTTTGGTTTTTTCTGAGATCTCGCTATGTAGTTCAGACTGGCCTTGAACTTACTATGTAGCCCCGGCTGGCCTCGAACTCAAGGTGATCCTCCTGTCTCAGCCTCCAAATGCTGAGATTATAGGCATGTACCCCCATGCCCAGCAATTTTCAGTATTTTTTAAATTATCTACGATGCGAGAATTTAACATTTATCAACAGGTAAACTGTTACATTTATTATTAAAAAGCCATTTTTTGCTAGCTGCCACACTCTTGCTTGGCTGAGCTAAAACTCAACCCAGAGTGCCTCCTAATATTCAAACACAGGAATCCTCAAGCTACACAGAGGACAAAGAATTTACCTGCTGGAAGCACAGACTGGGAGAAAAATACTGAAAATCACTTATTTGATACAGAACACATCTCTAGAACATACGAAGAACTCTTAAATCTCAACTCAATAAAAAACTGGGCAAAAGAAATGAGCAGCCACTTCACCAAAGAAGAAATGTGGACAACAAACAACAATGTGTTCAACATCACTGGTCTATCATTAGTCAATAGGGATATGTATATTAAAATTTCAATAACATACAACTACCTACATATTAGAATATTTAAAATAAAAAGACTTGCCATGCTAAGTGCTGGCAAAGATGTAGAGCAACTAGAACTCTTACATGCTGGTGGCAGGAGTACCCCACGACAATAGAGCAGTTTCTTGAAAACATGAACATATACCTAACTAATAACTCAGCCCTTCTACTTCTAGGTATTTATCTGAGAAAAATGAAAGCATATGTCTACCCTCATTCAAAAACGTTATGGCGTTTTTGTAATAGCCAACAACTAGAAATAACCCAAATGTCCAGCAATAGGTAGATGGGTAAACAAACTGCAGCATATTCATAAAATTATTCAACAGTAAAAGAGAATAAAGAGAATAAATTGCTGATATGCTACAACATACATAAATCTCAAAATAATTAGGCTGCTTGAAAGAAAGCAAAAAAATAAGAATTCATATAATTCATTATATTCATATAATTCCATTTTTATAAATTTCTGGAAAATCCAAACTAATATATAGTGACACAAAACAGATGAGTGCTTGCCTGGATAGCAGTGAAGATCCCAGGAAGGAGGAAAGAGGAAAGGATTACAAAGGAATACAAGAAAACTCACAGAGGTGATGAACTTGTTCACCATCTTAACTGTGAGTATGGTTTCAGTAGTGCAGAATTCAACGAAAATTGGCACTTTCAATACACGTCTTGTTGCTAATGCCTCAAAGCTATTAAAAATGCATTACTAGCAGAGTTATATGTCATATAAAGTTTTAGTTCACAATTATTCAGAAAATTGTCTCAAGTTTCTTATAACCACTTTGTGTGTTACAGTCTTCACACAAAAGGTAAATGCTTCTTTTCTCTATGCTTTCAACATGAAAAGGAAACATAAAGGGATGATATATTCACTTTTAATGGTATACATAGGCTGCACACAGAAGGGTTTGCCTGATAGCTGACAGGGCAGATCCTACTGTTCTGAATCAAAGACAGCAGGGCATGCAATTGTAAGATTCACTATATGGTTATTGAGAGTTGGTTCGAATTCCTGTGTTCTGATAAAGGTCTAAGT
>PVJO010006842.1:15844-76039 GCA_004026905.1 Hystrix cristata
GGACAGTGCCAGACAGAAAGTTACAGTGAAAAGACATTGGATTAAGACAGAAGTCTGAAGGAAAAAGAAGAGATGTACAGAAATCATATGAAATAGGGCTCAGTGACTCTTGCCTCTACAAAATACAGATGGAAAAGAACTAGTAAAAGATGAGTTTTGAGCCATTAGATAATAGCAACAAATTTAAAATTTTAAATACTGTGTAGATTGAATAAATTCTATACAAACTTGACTTAGTCTCAGATGTTAAAGTTTAGACCTAGGATAGGAATTTTTAATAGTTTAAATCTAATCAGTATAAGAAAAAATCATGAAATACTTTTGAACTATTCTGACTAGCTTGTTCATCTAGGTTATCTCCACTTGTGCTTGCTTTGGCTATTTTATAACTCTGAAGTGATAATGTGTAGAAAACCAATAGTCATATAAATCATTACAGTCCATAAACAAGTTTTTGGCAAAAGATATTAATTATTGCCTAGGAATGCTGACCAATTTGGCACCCATTTATAAATTCAACGTTCCTTACTCGACCACAAATGTGTGATGTTTTCCATTCTCTTTTGAACCAGTTGTAATAGCTTACTAGCACCCTTCCTAAATAACAAGTTCAGTAAACTCTTTGGCAGATTTTATAGTCATGAAAGATTATTTTTATCTTCTTCCAAAATTCATCCTTTAGCTGGGTATGGTGATGCACACCTGTAATCCCAGCACTAACAAAGGACATAGTCTCTAGTATATAATAATTATTTATATGTTGAAACAAACCATTCTTTTAAAGGCATCCAATGAAATCTAAATATCACAATATTTTAATAGCTACCATCAACCATTTAAAAAATACTTGAGCAAGTTCTTTTCTAACAGCAGGAAACTTTGCACTGTTTTTTGTTTCTCCTTGAACTCATATACTCTTTGCCGCCTCCAATCTGTAATTGCTCACAGATATCCTGAACACAGTGGTGCAGCGTCTACGAATGAATAAAAACTGGTGGTGACAACCTCACCTTTTCTCGCAAAAAGTTTCACATATTTATTACTGAATCAACCTGCTACTATATATCATAAAAAAAGAAAAATCAAATTCCTAAATAAACATGGTTAATCATACAGACAATGATAACATTTTCAGCTTGACATGTCAAATGATAGTGACCTTAATACAGCATCCCATGATTATTGTTCATTGTATCTTCTTGGAGATTATTTTGGTTTTCTTACCAGTTTTCATCCGAATCCACAAAGGACAGGAACATTCTGCTTTCCTTTCTGTCCAGAAATAGCTTGATTCTGAGTCTTGTAAGAAGATCTGGCAAGGCACAGCATACTACAACCTCCCTGGCAAGAGAGCATGTGCTCTAATTTAACACTCCTGTCCTTTCCACTTGTCACTTAAATAACAAGTGACACCAGGAAAAATGGAGCATGTATGCTTTAAGGAGACTTACTTCATTTAATATGACCTATAAATGAACAAACTAATTTAAACACATCATTATTATTATTAGCTAAAAACTGAACATGTACAGTACTTAGATATGTGTAATTGTGAACTACAAATTGATTGTAGACCATCAGGCAAGACAGGATTCTGGAAGAACACAAAGGAGTTCTAGAGAATTTCAAGTGTAGATATCATCAGGTGCCAAGCTGGGACTTTTTTCTTCATCTTATAAGGCATTTGTTTACTATGATCTCATAGTTTAAATTATTTTATTTTCTTTATGCTAAATTAAAGTCAGGAAAAGTTTTCAGAAATGGGACACATGGATTTCATACATGAAATCCTTAAATGCAACACAGGAAATCCCAGGTTAAGAGAGTAATGTACTGGATCAAAAGGGCAGTCTAGTTCATTGCCACAAGTAGATGACTTTAAAATACCTGGCTTTATCTGCCACAGGGCTTCATTTAATAAGCTCAGCTGCCAGCTACTCGGCATTAGTGTATAAGTTATCTACAGCAGGAACTGTCTGAGATCAATATTGTCATTGAATGTGAATCCAGCTATCATGGAAAGAAATACATAATCTATAATTTTCTAGCAGAATTGTTTCCCACAGTCATATAATACAGTCACCTTGCAAAGTCACAAACTGACCCAAGAAAATTCATAACAGAACCTTTCTTCCTCTTGGGTCCTATTTCCATCACCAAATTTAGGTGGCCTCACTAAGGTAAAAGTCATTAACTTTACTCTCCTGCATTACTTTATAAATAAATATGACCCTAGAGTATCTACAGTACTCAAAAACAGAGATCAAAGAGGATGTCCGAAAATGGAATGATATTCCATTCCTGGATAGGTAGAAGCAATATAGTGGAAATGGCCATACTTTCAAAACTAATATACAGATTTAACACAATCCCAATTAAAATACCAATAGTATTCCACAAGAAGCAGAGAAAACAATCCTACAATTCATATGGAATCACAAGAGTCCTAGAGTGCCAAAAGCAATCCTGGACAACAAGAACAAAGCAGGGGGCAACACAACCCCAGACCTCAAATTATACTACAAAACTGCAGTGATTAAAATAGCACGGTGTCTGTAAAAACAAACACACACGTGGGTCACAGGAACAGAATGGAGGATGTAGAAACAACTCCAGGCACATTCAGCTCCAGGCACAACTCCAGGCACATTCAACTGATCTTTGGCAAAAGGGCCAGAATCTTACACTGTAAGAAAAACAACCTCTCTAACAAATGGTACTGAGAAAACTGGTTATCTACATGCAGGAGATTAAATATAGACCTGTGTCTCTTACTGTGTACCAAAGTGAAGTCAAAATGGATCAAAGATCTAAATAATCAAACAGAAAAGTTTAATCTGCTGGAAAACAAACTAGGTAAAACTCCTGAAGCCATAGGAATAGGCAAGGCCTGTCTGAAAAGAACCCCGACTACACAAGAAATAACACCAGGAATCAACAAATGTGATCATATCAAATTAAAAGGCTTCTCCACAGCAAAGGAAACAATCAACTGAATGAAGAGACAACATACAGAACAGGAAAAATTTTTCCAGCTATTCCTCAGATGGAGGACTGATATCTAGACTACATAAAGTACTCAAAAAAATTAGACTCCCCTCAAACAAAAGACCCAATCAAAAAATGGGCAACTGACTGAAATGACTAGATACTTCTTGAAAGAAGTCCAAATGGCCAATAAATACATGAAAAAAATGGCCAGCATCTCTGTCCACGAGAGAAGTGTAAATTAAAACAATACTGAGGTTCTGTATTACTCCAGGAAGAATGATTATCATGAAGAAATCAAACATCAACAAAGGCTGTGGCAAGGCTATGGGGGGCGGGGGGAGGAATCCTTCTACACTGTTGGTGGTAGTGTAAACTAGTAAAACAACTATGGAAATCAGTATAGAGATTCCTCAAAATACTAAAACTAGAAATTCCATTCAACCCAGGTATTCCCTTTCTAGGTATCTTCCTGAAAGAATTAAAGACATTATATTATAGTGATACATGTATACTCATGTTTATAACAGTATAACACTAATAGCTAAATCTTGGAAGTGGTCTGTATGTCCATCAACAAATGAATGTATAAAGAAAATGTGGTATTTATACACAGTGGAGTCCTACTCTGCTATAGAGAAGGACAAATTTGGGTTATTTGTAGCAAAAGTGAAGCACCTGGAAACCATAACGTTAAGTGAAATAAATCAGACACACAAGCTTGAATATTACACGGTTTTCCTTATGTAAGAAACTCAAAATATAAATAAATAAAAGATATATAATAGGAAAGAGGGACATACATCTTTTGCAAATGAGAAGAGGCCCAGCCCATGGGGTTGGGGTATGTAAAAAGAATTAAGATGTGTTATGTACATGTACCAACCCCCCCACGAGGAACATGATCATTATATACTACAATCATGTACTAATAAAAAATAATTTAAGAAGAAAAAGAAATGACTGCTCCTTTACTGCTTCTTATTTGTACTATTAAAAAACTGAATAATAAAGTCCCTCTTGAGTCTACTAATTTAGGGGGAAAACTCTCATTATCTGAAACCAGGGTTTCTCAATCTTTTTACTCTTAGCACTTTGGGCTGGATAATTCTTTATTGTGAAGAGCTGTCCAGTGCAATGTATATTTAATAGTATCCCTGGCCTCTTCCCACTAAATGTCCTCCTCTGCCCCAGCTGTGATGATCACAAATGTCATCAGACATTTCCAAATTCCCCTGGGGAACAAAAGTGTCCACAGCGGAGAAACAATGCATTAGAGGAGAGGAAAAAGACTCCTTCGGTATTAACCACTAAACAGCAGTTTCTGGATAAAGAAATTCCTCCAGAGTTGGGAGAATCAGACTTCGTCTGGAGGCTCTCCAAATGCCATTTCTTCTCTTTGAACACTAAGTAATAAAGATAGGGTGTAACCCACTCCTCTATAGGTATATGTAATCACCTACTATGCGATACATTCCAGTCAGACACCTTGGTTTCAAAAGGTTTTACTTTAAAATAAAACTTCCTTTCTTAAAGAAAGATAAAAAAAATTTAAAAAATAAAATAAAATAAAACTTCCCATCTTTTTAATACTGTATTCATTAAAATCATACATTTCTTTTTCTAAGAATGCTAAATATTTGGGGTAGCTAAATTTAAAAGATAATGTTGCTACCTTCTGAGAAATTATAAACAAATTGTATTTACAATTTATCATTGGGATCTAAGGAACTGACCAAGAAGATAATGTATAGCCTTTAGTGTCATACTAATTGTTCTAAATTAATGACACAATAATACATTCTTATGTTTTTGAAAAGTTATAAATATAAGTGTAAGTAACTGGCTACAACAAGAACAAAAAACTATTTTAGCTTGGGCATAAATAACATCAGGTACCCTATCGGTACAATACTGCCTATTTCATTCAATGTTGCAACTCAAAAATGAAAAAAAAAAAAAGAAAAAAAAAAGATCCAGACAAAGACTCCAGATAATTCCAACAAAAAGCATCTTCCAAGTAAAACTAATATGTTGGGTGAGATAAACACATCTAAATGACATCCAAAGGGAGAATAAGCCATCTGATGTGAGGTCACAGCTCTTTACAACTCTCTATAAAACAAAGGAACCTAGACTGAATAAAGAAAAAAACATTATTCAGTGTGGGTCTTTAAAATGTTTTCTATTTGCTCACTTTAATACTTTTACTACATAAGAAGAACCATCTCATTTAACTTTCAAAAGGACTTGCTCTCAAAACAGCCCACTAAAACCCTGCACTATTTGACTTTCACAATGTAGCCTAACTCTATCATTAAAAGTATTCACTTTTTCCCCAAATTAAAAATTTTAATATTCAGTCTTTTGTCTGTTTATTTATTCCATTCAACTAATATTTTTTGAGAGCCAAAGTTGGTCAGACACGATGCGAGACCCTAGAGAAAATAAAACAGGCACTTTCTCCAAATTCAAGGACTTGCTGCATTTTGTCATACTTCTCTACTATATCTCACAACAACAGTGAGCACAATGCAAGTTGGTAAGTCCTCAATAAAACGAGCAACCACCCATGCAACTGGCTAATGAGCTGCTAACAGTTTAATATGATCAAAAAGTATTGCTAGCTGTCTGGCCACTTGCTTCAAACTCCTGAATAAACAAGAGCTGCTTGTTTTACCTCTTCCCAATTTTTCATCAAAATGCAAGACAAAAATTGACCACTGTTCTGCCAACTAAAAGAAGAGACCATATGCCATGTCTGAATCAATTTCCAAGAACCACATGATTAGTGAGAGTTGACCAAGAAGTACAATTGACCAAAAATACATTTCTGTACTTATCGCATGCTACATTTGAAACCCTCCCACATGGATAAATGACAAGTGAGCAAACAAGCAAACTAAAACAGGAAAGTGAACCATAAAGAAGACAGGCAAAGTATTTCACCAATCTCCACTGTCTGAGCTTAATTCTAAAATACAGGAGCTTTACCCACCCAGAAATGGAAGGCCAGCTAGCCTGCTGCAAGGAAACTCTTTCACAAGAGCAGCAGGGTTAAATTTCCTACCTTCCTCCTAACTTTCCCCCATGAGAGCTTAATCCATAAGAACACTAACTTTTAGAGTACCATAGGTTTAACTCTGGGAAGACAATGATTTGTGAAACAGGCTCCAAGACAGGAAAAGTACTGTGAGCAGAGCAAAAGAAGGAGGTCTACTTTCAAGTTCCAAAAACTACACACTGGTCCTATTCTCCAACTCACTCAAAGACCTTTTAAAGTCTCAGCCACGGAAGGCCCAGCATAACGCAGCAGAAGTACACACAAGTGTCTGTTAGCCAACAGGAACTGAGTGAACCAATGCAAAGTGTACACACATCTGACTTTCAGTACTAGACATAGAAACATGAAGTTGACAGCAGTAAAGACCTTAAATGAGGCAGACTAGAGTTACCTCATCCACCCAGTCTCTGCTTCAGTAAAAGATCACAAAAACAAAAGTCAACATAAGGAATGTAAAATATGGACTATGGGGAAACTTATCTATTCATCCCCCCCAAAAAAAAAATTAAGAGGACTTCTGGGAAGATGGCAGAGTAGTAAAAAGCAACAAATCAACCTCTCAAAGATTCAGACATGGGAAAATAACAACTTGGGGTAGAAAAGGAGGGAGTTGGATCCCTGGGACCCAAGAAGACTCTGAAGGGAAAATTTGAGCCCACAGAGAAAGTGAAGAAACAGATCACAACACAGAAAAAGGAGGTGGCAAACTGAGGATCAAATCTACAGAGACACAGGTAGGGCGCGTGACTCTAGAGTCTTCTGGGGAGAAATGCACTGGTGAAATGAAGCAGTGGGTGCTGGGTGCTACTATAGCTGCCGAGTGACTCCAGCCCAGGCGACTGCCAAGTTCCTGGAGAGGGTGCTAGCCAGATGCCATTTTAGGGAGTGACCAAATAAATCTGGAACTCAGACCATCTGTGGATTGGCTTCATCTCAGAGCTCCCAAGGTTGAAATCACACAGTGCCTGGGCGAGGGACAACCGCAGGAGATACCCAAGATCAGGGAATCACGGTCAGGTTCGCAAGAGACACCGAGAGTGTTGTAGGCTGAACAACTCAGGCCCCAACCCCACAACCAGAGGCCAGGATCAGCCTGAACTTCTCTGGAGTTGAAAGCACCAGAGAACTGGCACCCTGCCCTATTCCTACTACAGGCTTGCGGGGTTAGTCCAGCACCACACCCTAATCCTACTGCAGGCTTGCTGGGATCACCCAGCATGGATGTGGTTTCTGTCCGCCTCTGTTGTCTACCAGTGACAGCAGAGACACTCCCTGAAGTAGACTCTACCACAAAGCTGTAGGCCCCAGAAGATAACAATAGGCCTGAAATCACAGAGAAATCTTTTTTCCTTTTCTTTGCTTGTGTTTTTTTTGTTTGTTTGTTTTTCATGAGTGTGACACTGTTTTTGGTTTGTTCCCTTTTGTTCTTGTTTTTGTTTTTCCCTTCCTTCTTTCACTCCTGACTTCTTCACCAATTTCGCAAATATTGAGAAATCTTCCACTGTTCTTCAGCATTGCTTCTAACCTCTTTCTTTTCTTTTAGTTCTCTATTGTTTTCCTCTTATTCCTTTTAAATTTTCTCTCCTGAGGGTAAAATTGCTCTATTGAAGGTATATTCACTATATATAATTTTCTGGCTTAGTTTAGATTTTATTATATAACTGTAAATCTTCTACCTATGGTTAAAGGTGGAAAATTAACAACTACCACAATTTGCCATTTTCTAGACTGTGCTTTATGCTATTGTTATTACCGATTGTACTACTTTAGCCAAAGTGACATAGCTGTGATCAGTTGTTCTTCCTTTTATGCCAATACCAATAGTGTCTGGGGAT
This sequence comes from Hystrix cristata, assembly GCA_004026905.1. Taxonomy (NCBI): domain Eukaryota; kingdom Metazoa; phylum Chordata; class Mammalia; order Rodentia; family Hystricidae; genus Hystrix; species Hystrix cristata. Next base: position 23,732 of record PVJO010006842.1, read on the forward strand.
CATAAACAAAATACAGTCCAGTACTGAAGAACTGGGTGCTAGGCCAAACAGGTAGCAACCTCTGATTCCTAATAAATTGAAGAAGCAGGATCTTGGGACAAATTCTAAAGCTAAGAGCCAGCTATACCTAGAGGACATGTCTAAAAAGTTGTCATTTTCTAAAGTGATTTCAATACTAGTAATAAAGCTACTTACTGTGAGCAATTTACATGCATCAATACAGAAAATAAATTTTAAAAAACAGAAAATGAGAAAACACAGAAGCAAGATGCAACCCTAAGCCTCTCGCTCACCCAAGGCAAATGCAGGGGGCAGTGTGAGGTAGAGTCACCCAGCTAACCTTTCTGAAATGGTAGCAGCAGAAATAACAAAGCAGATGAAAGAGACTCTAGGAAAAAACAAATCAGAAATAATTACAGATAAGTAAAGAGATGATGGCCATAATGAAGGACATAGTTGGTGAATCTAGAGTAGATACAGATTTTAAAAAATAGAGCTTGGGAAAATGACAGAAATCATCAATACCCAACATAGGAAAGAACTGAATTTCATGAAATAGATTTAAACAGGAAATTAAAAATTCAACTGAAAGTATATGCAGCAGAACCAACAAATGTGCAGACAGACTATCAGATCTAGGTAGTTTAGGTTTGCAGTTAGCGATCATCAAATGAAAAACTGCTTAAAAAAATAGCAAGGGTCCATAAAAAATCAATCCAACAGCTGCTAGATGATGCAAAGAAGAATAAATAACACAAGATTAACTGGAATCAATGAAAATTCAGAAGGTAGCACAAAGTACATAAAATCCTGTTCATAAAAATAATAGCAGAAAACTTGCCAAGCATAGAAAAAGAATTTGACATACAGATAAGTGAGGCATATAGAATGCCAATCAGTCATGGTCAGAAGAAAACTACACCAAGGCATAAAACAGTCAAGATTCCAGAATTTCAACACAGAATAGTAAAAGTTATTAGAGACAAGAAACAAATCACTTATAAAGGAAAGTCCATCAGAATCACAGCCAACTTCTCAACACAAATCTTTAAGTCAAATTCATAGAATGAAAGTCAAAGAATGGAAAATAATACTCCATACAATAAGTACCCAGCAAAAAGCAGGGTAGCTATTCTATTTGCAGACAAAGTGTATTTCAAGCCAAGACGGATTGGAAGAGCCAAAGAAGGTCACTACATACGTGTTAAGGAAACAATCCAAAAGGAAGAGATTACAATCATAAATATATATGCACCAAATACCAGTGCACCCAAATATATAAAACAAACACCAGTGGATATGAAAAATCAGATACACTAATAAAATTGTAAGGGGGACCTCAATACACCACTGTCACAAATAGATCAACTAGACAGAAAATCAACAAAGAAATATCAGAGCTGAACCAAACCTTTGAACAAATGGATTTAGTAGATATCTACAGAGTGTTCCACCCCACAACAACAGAATACATACTCTTCTCAGTAATACATGGATCTTTCTCCAAAATAGACCACAACTATCTCACAGAACATGCTTAAGTAAATGCAAAGGAAGTGAAATTATCCCATACATATTATCAGATCATAGTGCAATGAAATTGGAAATCAATGGCAAAAGAAACCACAAAAACTATATAAACACATGGAAATTAAACAATACCCTTCTGAGAAACCAATGGGTTACAGATGACATTAAGGAATAAATTAAACAGCTTCTACAATTAAATGATAATGTCAATATGACATACCAGAACATATGGGACACAGTGAAAGCAGTCCTATGAGGAAAATTTATAGCAATGAATTCCCACATCAGAAAAACAGAGCAAGTGCAAATAAATAATTTTCAACCTCAAGCTTCTAGAAAAAGAAAAGTAAATTAAACCCAAAGCACATATAAAGGAGGAAATTATAAAGATCAGGGCAGAAATTAATGAAACTGAGAGTAAGAAAACAATACAAAGAATCAATGAATCAGAGAGTTGGTTCTTTGAGAGATTAAATAGAGAAACCCTCAGCCAACCCTATCAAAAAAAGAAAGAAAAGACTCAAATCCATGCAATTAGGAGTGAAAAGGGCAAGATCACAATGAATCCTACAGAAATCCAGAAGGTCATCAATATCTGCCTCAAGAGCCTGTACTCTAATAAGATTGAGAATGTAGAAGAAATGGAAAGATTCCTAGATATTTATGAATTACCAAAGCTGAATCAAGAAGATATAAAAATTCTAAATAATCTAGTATCAGTAAATACAATTGAAGTTGTAATTAAAAAAAACTGCCAACAAAGAAAAGCCCAGGTCCTGACAGATTCACTGCTGAATTCTACAAGAACTTATGAAAAGATCTAATGCCACTATTCCTTAAACTCTCTAATTTAAATTAAAAGGGAAGCAATACTCCCAAACTCATTCCTGGAAGAAAGCATTAATCTGTCTCCAAAACCAGAGAAGGATCCACCCAAAAAAGAGATCTACAGGCCAAAATTCTTAATGAACATAGATGCAAAAATCCTCAGTGAGATATTGGCAAAGAGAATGCAGCAACTCATCAAGAAGATCATATACCATGATCAAGTAGGATTCATCCCAGGGATGAAGGGATGGTTCAAAATACACAAATCAACAAGTGTAATACACGTCATTAACAGAACCAAGGACAAAAACCACATGATCATCTCAATAGACACAGAAAAAGCATGTGACAAAATCCATGATAAAAATTCTGCAGAAAATTAGAATAGATAGTCTTTATCTGAATCTGATAATCTATGACAAACCAACAGTGAATATCAGACTAAATAGTAAAAAACAGAACACTTTCACTCTAAACTCAAGAACTAGACAAGGATGTCTGCTATCACCACTCTTATTCAATATAGTTCTGGAAACATTAGCCAGAGCAATTAGATGAGACAAAGAAATAAAAGGAATAAGGATAGGAAAGGGAGAAGTTAAATTATCTTTATTTGCTAGTGATATGATACTACAGAAGATCCCAAAAACTCTACCAAAAGATTGCTGGATTTAATGACCAAATTCAGTAGCATAGCAGGATACAAAGTCAACAACCCACCAATAACAAACTCACTAAGAAACAGCACTTTTTATAATAGTATGAAGAAAAACAAAATACTTAGGAATCAATCTAATGAAGGAAGTAAAAGACCTTTACTTTGAAAACTACACTACTCTGAAAAAAGAGATCAAAGAAGATATCAGAAAATGGAAAGATATCCCTTGTTCTTGGATACACGAAACTAACATGCTGAAAATGGCCATACTTCCAAAAGTGTCAGATTTAATGTAATCCTGATCAAAATACCAATAGCATACCTTACAGAACTAGAGAAAGCAGTCCTAAAATTCATTTGAAACAGAAGAGACCTAGAATAGTAAAAGCAATTCTGGGCAAAAAAGGCAAAGCAGGGAGCATCACAATCCCCAATTTGAAATTATACTACAAAGTTACCACAATTAAAATTGAATGGTACTGGCAAAAAACAAAACAAAACAAACAAACAACAAAAAAACCCCAGACCTGAGGATCAATCCAACAGAATAGAAGATGCAGAAACAACTCCAACCACAGTCAGCTACCTTATCTCTGACAAAGGTCCCAAACACTGGAGAAAGACAGCATCTCTAATAAATGGTGCTCGAAAAACTGGCTTTTCACATGCTGAAGATTAAAACTAGACCCATATCTCTCACCATACACTAACCTAAATCTGAAATGGATCAAACACCTAAACGAAACACTTAATCTGCTGGAGGATACATTAGGTAAAACTCTTGAAGACATAGGTGTAGAGGTGTAGGCAAAATCTTTATGAACAAAACCCTTATTCACATAGGAAATAAGACAAAGAATCAACAACTGAGATCTCATCTTATTAAAAAGCTCTTGCACAGTAAAAGAAACTACCAACACAGCAAAGAGACAACCCAGAGAATGGGAAAAAATTTTTACCAGCTGTTCCTCAGACAAAGGAGTAATATCTAAAATACATAAAGAACTCAAAAAATCATGAATAGACACTTCTCAGATGAAGTACAAACAGCAAATAAATATATGAAAAAATGTTCAACATTACTGTTTATGCAAGAAATCCAAATTAAAACAACACTGAGATTCCATCTCACTCCAGAAAGAATCTTAAGAAATCAACCAATTAAGAAATCAACCAATAACAAATGCCGGTGAGGCTGTGGGGAAAAGGAACTCTTCTCCACTGTTGGTGGGAGTGTAAGTTGGTACAAACAATGTGGAAATCAGTATGCAGATTTCTCAAAAAACTAAAACTAGAGGTTCCATTTGACCTAGCTAGTCTCCTTCTAGGTATCTTCTCAAAAGAGTTAACAGCAACATACCACAGTGATAGATGCACACCCATGTTTATAACAGCACAATTTGTAATAGCTAAATCTTGGAAACAGCCCAGATGTCCATTGATAGATGAACGAATAAAGAAAATGTCATTTTTATATACAATGGAGTACTACTCTGCCATTAAGAAGGATAAACATGGTAAATGGATGTACCTTGAGACCATACTTTTAAATGAAATAAGTCAGACATGCATGTTTAAGTATCACATTATTTCTCTTGTGTGAGAAACCCAAAGGGTAAATAAGGACCAAAATGTATAATAAATATTGAGAAGTAAGAAGAAAACGTTCAAATGGGAAAGGGAACAAGGGAGGGTGGAAAGGGAAGGACAGGAAAGGAATAGGGATTAAAAAAAAACAAAAAAGAATGGAAGGAAAACAATAGAAACAAAGTTTTGTAAAAGGAGACAAGAAGGATTGAAGGGAAGGAGGGAAATGTGAAAAAAAGAATTAAGATATAATATGTCTAGGTACAAATTCCCTGTGATGAATGTGATCATTATATATGTCTAAGTACACTGATAAAATTAATTTTTGAAAATGCAGAAAAAAATTGAGTGCAGACCTCAAATTGTTATAAGAGAATATGATTTCTTATATTCAGGCTGCTGAACAGAGCTGGGAATAGTATTACACAGATAGATTCAGGATCTCAGACAAGCCTACATATAACACTTACTTCCTCTTCTAGGAAAGAAGTCTGCGATTTTTATTCATTCACTATCTTACTAGTCATTACCACCAAGATGCCCCATAGATTCTTAAAGACAACACAGCCATCCTGACAGCACCACTTATATTATTTAAGTACCTAATGTAAAAAGGCAGTGTGCTTTGGTGCTTTACAGATACCATCTTACTTAAAGCTTACCACAAGCTTATGAGGGTTTGATATTCACCATTATTAACATAAGAATTGAAGATATGAATGGCTGAGTAATTAACCCAAGTCATATCACTGAAAAGTATCAGAATTTAACCAGGGTCTGTCTGCTCCAAAGTCTACATTCTTCACCCTGTGTTATGCTACCTCATACAATCCTGAATCATCTTCCCCTGCACACATGCTCTTCCTCCAGGTCAGGAAAAACTATTGTGCTCTGCATTAGACACTTTCTTGTCATTAGGACAAAATACCAGGCACTTGTAACTTAAGGAAAAGAGGTTTATTTTGGCTTATAGTTTTACTGCTTGACCTGGTTGACTCCAAGGCAGAAACTGCCTAGTGGAAAGGCATAGTGGAGGAAAGCCACTAAACTCATGGCATGCAAGAAGCAGAGAGAGAAAGAAAGAACCAGGGAGAATACACCCTTGCAGTTCTCACCCCTAGTGACCTGCCATTTATAACTAAGCTGTACCTACAAATACATGAGACTTGGGCGGAACATTTCAGATATAAAGCATCATGTAGCACAACCAACTGCTAGAGACAAAATCACAGTTGCTGCCTTGGTTTCACCTTCTCTCTTTATTCTACATCCACCAACCACTAAGTCCTACAACTTCATAATATCTCATGAAATTTTAGTTTCTCTTGCTTCCTAGTGCAATTAATTGAGTTCTATTTAAAAGCATCCCCAGCACAGATTATTACAAATACCCTGGGTATCTTTCCAACACAGTGGACTGTGAGTAGCCATGTCCTCCCTAAGTATCCTTTCACAACACACCTGATTTGGAAGAAGTATGGTCAAGTGACTAATTAGATTAGTGGAAAGTCAGCTTGCCCAAGAGCTGGCTGGTCACAATACCTAGGGTAACAAGTAGGTCCACGTCGACAATGAAGAAGCAAACGTTTGGCTACAGAGACAGTGGTCTCATACAGAAATAAAAGACAGATTCGACTCTGAAAGCTTTCCCATTCATGGCTCCAGTCCCTTGGGAGGTCAATAACCATCGGGTTAATCAGGTCAATTTGAAATGTTTCTAACCCATTTCTTTTAAAAGTATAAACTATAAGACAGAATAACCCAAACGTCCATCAGTGGAAAAATGGCTAGACAATGTGGTACAGTCGCACAAAGGAGTTTTCCTCAGCCTTAAAAGGAAAAATCTGATACAACTACCACATGGATAAACCTTGAAGACATTATGTTAAGTAAAATAAACCAGACATAAAAGATAAAATATTGTGTGATTTCACTCACATAAGATATACAGAATAGTCAAATTCATAGAATCAAAGAATAAAACAATGGTTACATGGGCCTGGAAGGGAAGGTAGACTTGGGTGATTGTTTAATGGATAGAGTTTGAGTTGTGAAAAATGAATAAAATTGTGGAGCTGGATGGTAGTAATAGTTGCACAGTATTGTGAATGTTCCTATAGTGCACTGAATTATACACTTAAAATGGTTAAATAGCAAGTTTTATGTAATGTATATTTTATCAAAATTGATAAATGAATGTTTAAACTGGTTTAAAAGTGGTAATGTTACTTATACCCAAGATACTCTAATTAGGATATTCCAAGCCATTTTTCATTCTGAACTCATAAGACACCTCCTAAAATATCAAACTCATCATTTCGCACCCATACCAACACTTTCCTCCAGCATCACTATTAAGTCCAAACTCCTTGGCATGGGATGTAAGACATTCCATGTTCTTGACTTATCTTTGCTCTTAATACTTGCCACTCCCCAACACTACGATACCCTCAGTGAGGTCTTGATTAATGTATAGTTGGATTTGTGAGAATCAACAGCTAGTACAGTGCTCACTGGCTCTCTCAAAAGCACATCTGTGGTATAAAAGTCAGGTGTACATATTTTAAACAAAATAGTCAGCTGGGGATGACGGCACACACCTGTAATCCCAGCCCCCAGGAGGCTGAGGCAGGAAGATAGCCATGAGTTTGAGGCCTGCCTGGGCTACACAGTGAGTTCAAAGCCAGCCTGAACCACATGGCAAGACCCTGTCTCAAAAAAAAAAAAGAAAAACAAAAGCCAAAATTAATACCAGAACATATATTTCTGGTGATACTACAACTCAGATGTTCAGCAAAATCACACTTAGAACAGTCTATGTAAAAATGCTGGATTAAATATTTTAAATGTCTTTCATTAATGTATGGCCAATCCAATATGAGATAAAGAAATTCCACAGAAGACAGAAAGGACAAGGATCTACAAATCCACAGGGGTACATGCAAGTACCAGAACTAATGTTTTCCCTGTGGCCACTGCTGATTTGTAATAGATAAAAGCCTGTGTTTTAATGATACATGTCCCACAAGGAACAGGCACAAAACCTGCGTCCCAAACATCTTGGGAAGAAGGAAACATAAATCTTTGCTGGAGAAACATACTCTGAAAACAAACCTCAAGTAAAAAACGTTCCAATCATGTGAATTAATAATTTCAAAATACTATACAAATGAAACAAAAACCACAGCAAGAAAGAATCGGCATACTCAAAAACATTACAATATCAGACCTATAAAAATTGTGGGAATCAAGAATAAAATATAGGGCTGGGGATTTAGCTCAGTGGTTAGAGTGTTTGCCTCGCAAGCATGAGGCCCTGAGTTCAATTCCCGGTACCAAAAAAAAAAGAATAACATATAAAGAAACACTTTTTATTCCATAACACATGAAGAAACAAAAGAATGAGACTATCAATAAAAAATAATAAGATACCTAAAAAGAAGAAACTAGAGCTTCTAGAAACAAAAAAAAACCCATTAAAATTAGAAAGAGCAAAAAGAACACTTGTACAAAGAATGAGTAAACTAGAAGATATGAAAAATTATCTAGAGGTCAGTACATAGAATCAAAACCACTGGAACAATAAACAGAGGTCAAGAACAAGTAAGGTCCTTCTTACATCTAATCAAGAGTGCCAGAAGGAGTTAGAATGGGGAAGAGACAATATTTGAGGGGATAATAGCTGGGTATGTTTCAGTACTGTATTGATAAAGACAGGAATTTTCAGATTTACGAAACACAACATATTTATCACCAAGCTAAATAAGAGAAAGCCACGTCGGGATACATTAGAATCTAATAGGACAACAGAATTGAACACCACAAAGACAAACTGAGGATCAAGTACACAGAGACACAGTGCTTATAATGGAATTAAAAGAAAGTAGACATTACAAGAGTAATATGTTATCATTACATTAGTTTTGAGAGAAATTTAACTATCAATTTAGAATTCTACATCACAAGATTTCAAAATTATCTTTTGAAAACTAGAATGAAATAAACATATTCAGAAAAACAAATTAACAGTTTACTAAGATTCTCAACAATGCTCTCTAAAGAAGATACCCAAAAAGAAGAAAAATAACCCAGAAGGAAGTCTGAGGTATAAAATACAAATATAAGATTTTTTAAGGATAAATAATTCCAAGCAAATATTAACTGCATAAAGCAGTTATAATATTTAATTTGTGGGGTTACAAGAAATCAGGACAGAACTAAAATCTCTAGACAGTAGCATAAAAATTGAGAAAAGGTAAATGGAATTACAGGTTTTTGTGTAGACACAGAGGAAAGTAATTCTAGACTTTAAATTTAATATGTATGTGGTCTTAGTCTGTTCATGCTACTATAGCAAAATACTATACATTGGGTAGCTTATAAAAAATAGAAGTTTATTTCTCACAGTTCTGCAGGCTCCTGTAAACTAAGTATCTGGTGAGAGTTTACTTCTAGGTTCAAGCGCCATCTTTTTACAGTGACCTCATACAGCAGAAGGGCAAGAGGCCTCTCTCTGGACTCTTACATAAGGACACTAGTCCCATTTCTGAGGGCTCTGCCCTTATGACCTAATTACTTCCCAAAGACATTCCCGCCTAATGATATAGGGAATAATATAACTCCCAACCTTCTAGATGTCAGATACACCAAGTCTGTGTCCCCGAAATTGAAGAATGAATTCTAAGGAATAACAAGAGTTAAGAATAGAAAAATTTTATTGAGAGAGAGTTCCTGAGAGACAGGAGGGGTCCTAGAAGTGGGTTGCCACAAACCCCATTTGTCTGAGAATATTTCATAGAACAAATCATGAGGTGGATACAAAATCACCAGGTGGATACAACATGGGTATTATGGTTTATGCCTAGATGTCCCCACAAAGCCTCATGGTGGGGCATTTTCAGAGGTGGCTGGATCTAGAGTGTGGGAATTAATGGCGTGTGATTACTATATCAATCCACTGATTGCTTTGGCACTGCCCTAATTCTGTCAGCCTGGATAAGATAAGGGGCAGAAAGAAGCTGCTCAGGCCCCTTGCTGCCTTCTGCCTGTCTGCCATGCCACCCTGCCTTGGATCCAGCCAGCGGTGGACTGAAACCTCTACAAATTATGAGCCAAATAAACCTTTCCTCCCTTAACTTTGGCTGTTGGACATTTAGTCTCAGCAACGAAAGAAAAGTAACTATAACAGTGGGTCAAACTATGATCACCCAATAAGATCACAAGTACAGCTACTTAGGTAATATTGATCCAATAGGGAAGCAGGTCACATAGCAAGGGTACATGGAAAGAACAAAGACATTTTTAGAAAGGGATGGGTCTGGAGGTTCTCGTCACCCATGTGGGTGACTGATGTTTATCTAGCTTTTATTGGACCAGGTAATACCAATTATAGCAAAATCTCAAGTTACTGCTTATCCCTTTGGGAGGCATGTAGGGCTGGTCATTTCATCTTCATCTTTTTTTTTTTCTTCTTTTTTTTTTTTTTTGGTGCTGGGGATTGAACTTAGGGCCCTGCGCTTGTGAGGAAAGTTCTCTAACCACTAAGATAAGTCCCCAGCCCCTTCATCTTCATCTTGAGGCCTGGTCTTTGACAGATGCACCTCCAGCCACAGTTGTAATGTGTCCTCATCTTCTGCACTGACACCCTCTAGGGCCCAGCCCTGTCTGACTGCCTACAATATTTCTACCTAACTTAGCTGCCTATAATACTAACACCATCACCTTGGAGTTTACGGTTTCAGCACATGAACTGGGGATGGAAAGGACACAAATATTCAGATCATGGTAGCATGCTATGAGTTTTAGAATGAAACCCAGAAAACTACAAAAAGAGAATTTATAACACTAAAGCTAATGCAAAGAGGTAAACATAAAGGAAAAAATAATAAAAAGTCATTGCAAATGAAGGAAAGGTGCAAAAAATAAACAACAAAAAAAGTTCTACATACAGAAAATGAAGGCAGATATAACAGTAATCATAATCAATGTAAATGGGCAAAAGACAGTCAGGGAACCCTGCCTCCAGCTGTGTGCACTGTTTACAAGAGAGATATACCTAGACAGAGATACACCTGGAGTATGAAGACACAGAAAAGATGAAAGCTGTCCAGCCAGCACAGACATAAACAGCGCAAGGGCCACATGGTGTAAATATCATGTAAAATTCATCAGAAAAAGCTAGACAAGCAGAGAAGCAGTAAATCAACTCATGATCCAAAAAATTAGTGTTCTTGTAAATACGAATGAGCCTCTATATATCCAGGCAATCATATCCTAATGGAAAGCCTACTGATCAAGTAAGTGACACTGGTAATAAGAAGTCACTGGAAACAAGCAGTTGCTATCAGCTGATTCATACATGGAGCTAAGACCTGCAAGGAGCTCTGAGTCGAGTCAACAAAGAGGAAAGTACATAAAAGCTCATGGGGCTTGTCTCCCTCGGTAAAACACAGGATGGAGAAAGGTACGACCAAAAAATTCTAAACAAAAGAAAGTTGGTGAGTCTATAACAGTAGCAGGCAAAATGAACTTTAAGGCAAAAAGCATGACTAGTGATAGTTGTCACTTAATTTCACTATCTTACTTTACAATCCCCTTCTTGCATATACTGAATAGCAAGCTTTCAAAAATATATAGCAAAAGACATAACTTCAAGGTTAAACTTGCCAGTGCTATTATCATAGCAAACATTAAATATTTAGAGAAATCACCTATGTTTGATAAACCTTACAGCGAATTTCATACACTTTCGAAGAACTATCATCAGACAGACCACACCCTCTACGACACAATTATATTAGGTATTAACAATGAAATAAATATAAAATTTATACATTTAGAGACAAAAACAATCCATGAATCAAAGAAGAAATATGCTGGAAACTGAAAAGTGTTCAGAATGTAATAATGGTGAACATGTACTTATGAAAATGTGTGAGATACATCTAAAATAGACATAGTAATACCAGACTCAGAAAAATGGTATACAGATGAATTGTAACAGTCAACAAATAGATAATTCCAATTTTACACCAAATCCTGAATAATAAATAGAAACATTCTACAATTCACTTCACGAGATAAAGATAATTCTACTAGAATCTGTATGGAAGAAAGGAATACGACAGGCCATTATCATTCATTAATAAAATGCAAACTGCCTAAACAAAGCAATAGCAAATAAAATCTAAGAAGACATACTAAAAGATAGTATACTGCTAGTGTGGTAATCCCAGCACTCAGGAGGCTGAGGCAGGAGGATGGCTGTGAGTTCAAAGCCAGCCTGGACTACATAGTGAGTTAAAGGCCAGCTTGAACTACATAGGGAGACCCTGTCTCAAACAAAACAAAACAAAAGAAAAAAGACAATATATCATAACCAACTTGTGGAAGAACACAAGCTTAGTTCAACACTGAAAAACATACTTACTTCAATCATCTCAAATAAGGAAAAAATTTATTTGATCAGATTCCAAGAATGTGTATCAATTTAAAGTGACATTGAAAGTCAGTGGCAAAAAGGTAGTACAGTCAATAAACAATGGCATGACAATTTAAATAACAAAAATAAACCGGACATCTATTTGACAATATACATAATGCTCAATTCTAGATTATGGAATATTAAATATAAAAACCAAACTATAAAAATTAAATTTTTTGAATATCTTACGGGCTTGATGTAAGAAAAGATTCTTAAATTTTTTTAAATTGAATTTTCCAACTACATTAAACCTAAAGGAAAAAAATTAACTATGTTAAAAGAGTTCTTTCAAAAGGGGGGGGGGTCACAAAGATAGGCCAAAAATTGAGAAAACAATTTGTTGCATTACTGCCCACACTAACATCAAAAACTCTCAAAAGTCAGTAAGAAAAACAAAAATCGGCAGGGAAAAAAGATAAATGGCCAATAAATATTTGAAAACATGTTTAACCTTATTAGTAATCTGGGAATATAAATTCAGATCACAAGAGACCATTTCATATCCATGAGCTCAGAGAGGAAAAACTTCAAGAATGCGTATCAACTAGAACTGTCTTACATTCTTGATAAAAGGATAAATTGATCCCAGCATTTGGGAAAATCATTTGCTTTTACTAGCAAAGCTAAAGATCCACGTCCTATGTTCTAGCAATTCTGATATGCAATTGACAAACATACCAAGTAATAAAAATGAGAATATTCACAGCAGCTCTGAATGCAATAGAAAAGAACTGCAATCAAAATGAACTCAACAATCATCAACACGTATTAATCTCAAAAACAAGAAAAAGAAACAAGTCAGAAGATATGTATGATTGCATAAATATAAAGGTCAAAGACTGGCAAAACTAAACAGCATACCACTTAGAAATGTCTACATGTGTGACACAACTATATAGAACTCTTAGGAAACTTATCACAACTTGCAAGATAATGTCGTTCAAGACAGACTGGAGGCAGGGAGGACTTAACTGGGGTGTGCAAGCAACTGGCGAAATTACATTTTTAAACTGAATGAAGGCTCACATGAACCCATTAAATCCTCCCCAAATTACACTTATCAGGTAAATATACTCTGATCTGGTCATAACCCATTTCATAACAAATTTTAAGTGATGCGAACAAATAAAAAATGGTTTGAAATTATCTGCTTGCTTCTTTCTGTTTAAAAAAAGGCTTTGCTTAAAAATGCTCTTTTAACAGTAATATACAACGATATTAGCATTTGGTAATTTAAGGGCTAGTCCCTTTTAAAAAATTGCTGTTAAAGATTATGCATATTCTGCTCTATATAATGCACATCTGCATTCATTCCAAAGCAATAAAAATACTGCATTGACTTGCACTCTTAACAACCACAGCTTTCCTTTACACCAACTTAAACGCACCCCACATGTTTAATGAAATCCTTTATTAAACTTGTTTTAGTGACAACAGAATTAAGACAAACATATTAAATTTTTACCAATTTCTACAGCACCGTTTGAAGATATTTTTGTGGACACTTATTTTGAAATCTCCCGGGCAAGGCAGGTCTCCCAATCCCGACAGGTGACACCACGAAATTCAATAGCCATTAGCTGTGCACCGCACTGTGACCCACTGACAGATTCGAGGGTCCTCTAGGATCCGCTAGACATCGATTATATTTCAGACCTCCACCTTGCCCCTTCTGAGTGCAGGGGCGGGCGAGCAATGGTGCAAAAACTGCGAGGCAGGATAGATAATCCTATGACCAGAAGTTAGAGTCTGCTGGGACCTTAAAAATTAAGGTCCATCCTTTTTAGGGAAGGAGAAAGTCGCCATAAGAAGAACGCTGGCTCAGATCTAACAGCCGGTTAGGGCTGTCACCTCTACCGAAGAGCTTCTCCCCTCTTTACCCTACAGACATTTCTATTCGCTGCTAACACGAGGGAGAGAATTGACAACTCCTTAACGTCACAAATAGAAAGGGTCGTAGGTAATGTGGCTAAGCTCTCTCCTCACAGGCGGGGAAACTGAGCTCTAAAGTGCCGCAACTGGGAGCTAGGGGGTGAAATCCGTCCTTTGCCCGAGCAAGGACCAGAACGAAGTGAACAACGCCTACGACCCCGCTGCCGGGACTCAGGAAGCTGGGTGTCAGAAGAAGGGCCCGAGCCCCAGCCCGCACCGCCCACACAGGACCCGGAAGGGGGTAGGCGGGGTAACTGTCACAGCCTGAACAGCTCCGGGAACGCCGCGGCGAGACTGGCTACCAGCTTCCGCCTGACCCAGTCCGCGCGGAGAAGGGGGAACCAAGGCTGCGAGACCTCCCGCGAGGAAAGGTACCTGAGGCTCGTGCCGCAGTCCGTCGCCGCACCCGCACTAGAGCCCGTCACCCCACTTCCGGGGGTCAAGTCGCCGCTGGGAAGCTGGAAGTCCTTGGCTGGCAGCCGCAGGCCCCGCCTCCTCCAAGTCCCGCCTCCTTGGCTATTTAGCCAACGACCGGAGCCACTTCCGGAAAACGGTGCGTCACAGAGCAGCATTCCCCACTTCCGTACGCCACTCCACCTTACTCTGGCGCCGTCAGCCGCAGTGTGGCGGCGATCGAGATTTCCGCTTGTTTGATTGGCGGAGCTGGCGGGCTAGTTTCCGCTGATTGGTCCCGGGGAAATCGGCCCCACAGACGCCCGCGGGGCGCTCTTTTTCGGCCGTCCGCCTGTTTCCTGGCGGCCATAGGCGTAATCATGGTGGACGTGATGGAGTTGCCTAAGGCGCGCATCAACGCCAGCATGCTCTCTCAGTTCATCGACCAGCCAGTCTGCTTCGTAGGGAAGCTGGAAAAGGTGCGCGGGCTCGCGGTCTTGTGCTCCCGGGTGTGTAGCTGGTGGGAGGAGCTACTGACCGCCGGGGCCGCAGATTCAGTGGGTGACGGAGAGTGAGGGACTGAACGCCTTGGCTTATTTTATTGTCCACACTTTATTTTGCACACTGTTCGGCCCTTGTGCATCTATTCTGGCGCCTTTTATGGCGTAGAAACGAACTCTTCGAGTGTGCTAAGTTCTAAATTCTAGCGCTCCTCTCCCCCGTTGTTTTTGTATACATAAGTTATAGATCTGACTTCCAACATCTGGGTTGTGGTTAGTCATGCACCACTGATGACAGCTAGGCTAATGGGGTTATTTTCTTCATTTCTAGCCTTGTCTCTCTCCCCAAACTTCGTTTCCTCGTTGAAGTCACTTTTCTATAAAGCATTCCGTTTCTCCTAGTTCCCATAGCAGCTGATTATCCTACCCCAGTGTTAAAATGCAGGCCCGGCAGGCTCAAAGGAACAAGCTCGCAGTCTCAGAATCAGTAACCTGAGAAGGCTGAGGGAAAGAACTTTTATCGAGGCTTGTTTAGTAGTTCATTTCATCCTCACATCCTCTGAGTGAAATGAGTGACTGTTAATTCTGACTTCACAAGCAAGGGAAATGAGTTGGAGTGCTGGATGATTAACAGAAATGCTCCGGGCCACAGCAAGTGGCAAAGCTGGCCTTCAAACCAGATCTGACTGCAGTTTTCGCAGCTGTTTCCCAGGAGTGGAACCCAGATCTTTGGCAGCAGGTTCTCCTTCTACTCATTCGTGGAATGTGTGTTAATAACAAAATTTTGAGTGCCAGCAGATCCCATTTTTAGATATTACGTACTTCCTTTAATTTGTTTTTAACAAAGGTTGCCAGATTTTTCTAGTAAAACCACAGGACTCACACTAAAAAAGTCTTCATTGTTTTTCTAAAATTCAAAATTAACTAGGTGTCCCATGACCAGATCTGGTAGCATAAGATTGTTATTTGAACCAACTAAATTGTTCGAAAAACAACTGCTTTATGCTCCAGTGAGTTATTATCAATCCGCTCATCTTTGATCAAATTTCCTTTTACTTCAATGTAACAGGTATTATGTGGAGATTTTTAATTGTGTATTTCTTTCTTAGATTCATCCAACTGGAAAATTGTTTATCCTTTCAGATGGAGAAGGAAAAAATGGAACCATTGAATTAATGGAGCCAGTATGTTTAAGTATTAATTCTATGTATATTAAATTTAATTCTTTATCTTTAGTTTGTTATTTCTGATCTTTGAAGTGGCTGTATAAAGAACAAGCTTGTAAGATGTCCCTAGTTCTACGGCAATTGGATTCCATGATTTTTTGGTGTTAGTTTTGTTTTTCTGTGGGTTTTTTTTTTTTTCAATGTATTTTGGTTTTTAGAGGGTCAGCCTGTGCAGTTCAAGCTGGCCTCAAATTCATCATGATCCTTGTACCTCAGCCTCTTAAGCGCCAGGATTACAGGTGTTTGTATCTGCATGATTTTTTTAATACATCCCTGAAGTGTTGGTTGGATAGCGATTCTCATTTTTTATGAAAGACCATATAAACCACATAAGAAAACGCTATTTAAATTCCTTTCTTTTCTTTTTCTTTCTTTTTTTTTTTTTTTCCTTTTTTTGTTGCTGAATGTCCCCATGTTGCTATGTGTTGCCCAGCCTTGTCTTAGACTCCTGAGCTTATGTGATCCTGCTGCTTCAGCCTCCCCAGTAGCCAGGACTAAAGGCATACTCAGTTACCCCAGGCTTTATTTTCTATTTTTTATTTACAGATATTTTCAGTTTTCATTTATTTCTGCATTTTATGTTTCATGTGCTTAAAAACATTTTCTTGGTCTTTTATGAAAACAGATCCAGACACTCTGGTTCCAGAGCACACTTTATGAGATGTAAATTAGAAAGGGTGCCTTTCAGTGGGTCCTTTAAAACAAATTACTATTTGTAGAAATTCTGGACATTTCCAGGATTGTTAAGTGAGTTTGTCTTCAATTTAAATATTTAACTGTATCTTTGGACTTGAAACTACTACTACAGATAACAGGAGTTGTAATGCTAGTAGTTAAGTACTCATTTTTTAACATGTTAAGGTTCAGTTTTTACATTGGTAAATTTTAAAGTTACTTTGTTACAATAAACAATTAGCAAATTGTAACAGCTTGAAAGATGAGTAAACCGTATGTTTTCCGTTATCCACTGAAAATGTAATTTAACCAAATTGACATTTTGTTCAATGTCTTAGCTTGATGAAGAACTTTCTGGAATTGTGGAAGTAGTTGGAAGAGTAACAGCCAAGGCAACAATCATGTGTGCATCTTATGTCCAGTTTAGAGAAGATAACCATCCTTTTGGTAAATAAAGCATTCTTGTATTTGCAGGCAATTAGGAGGAAAATAATTTTTATTTTTTATTGATATGTGTTGGTCTCAAGTCTCAGTCCTGCCATCCAATCCCAAAAGAAAATGGGTAGATGTTTTGGCCTGCTTATAAGTAGTCCTTGTAGTAAAGGCTAGCATTTGTGGGGGAAAAAACAGGAGGGAGGGAGGATCACTATACAATAAACCATATCTCACTTTTAGAAATTGGATTGTGAAAATAGGTTGACCTTTAAAAGAGAGATGATTGATGTTAACAGCTTTGTGCTGTAGGTTAAATGTTTGCATAAATGTTTCTTTCAGATCTTGGACTTTACAATGAAGCGGTGAAAATTATCCATGAATTCCCACAGTTTTTTCCTTTCGGAGTTGTGCAACATGAATCTTGATGAATTTTTTTTTAATGATTACAAGAAGCTACATTGACAAATATTAAAGGAATCCCCTCATATTTGAGGGAGAGACCCCTTTGATGTCTAACAATTTGCTTTTTTTAAATGTTTGTGGTTAGATCAAATGTTAGGTATTTCAGTCTGCAGTTTTCGATGGAACTGCTATATTATTGACAATTCTCACCTACCTAAGTCCTTTTACAAAAAAAAATTGCTACTACACTGTATGGTTAGATAAGATGTGACAACAAAGCATCTTGTCTTTTTGTTTACTTTTCTGTTTTATTAATAAAAACTTAAATGATGTATACTATTGGTCACTTTATTTTTAGTTTGGTAGGCATGTATTGAGACACAGACTTGGAATTTCATAACTGAAGGTCATGTTTTAGGCCTACCAAATGAAACCATGGGCCTACTGTGTTAAGGATTTACTCACTAGCTCTTAAATTCTGCCCTGTTAATTCTTTGATATTCAGAAAGTGATTTTTGTGTCTTTTTTATTAGTATGTTTACAGCACATATTAAATACACTCATAGTGGAAAATCGGTACATATTACAATTGATCCTTTTTACTTCTCCTGCCCTCCTTCCTATCCCCCAGTCCCTATCATAGAGAGATTTTGACAATTGAAAAGAGCAAACAGAATCCTACATCGTATGTAATTTGGAAAGTATCCCTTTTTTTCTGGATTTTAAAACTGAGCATATGCTAATGCCAAACAAGGGACACATGATCAATGAAAGAGTTGATGGAATCACTTGATTTTTTTTTTTCCCCTTTCATTCACCTGCCATTAAGTATCCTCAATATGTAATGTCTGTCTACCAACCCGTGACATCTGCAGGGAGGGATGTGGTGGGTGGAGGACACAATGATAGAGAATAATTGTGATGGCCCCTGCCCAGTTGGATTTTATGTCTTAGCCAACTCTGCAGTGAGGAAGTTAAATAATTCCAAATTCATGTTGGCTTTAAATTGTACCCAAAAATATTTATTTTAAATTAGAACAATCTTGAATTGCAACTTCTGTCATCCCCAAATACGTGTGGGTTGCTGAAAGGACATTAAGGCATTTTATTATTTGAAATTAAGACATTGTTGAAAATGAGAGGTATCAAACAGTCCCAATAACAGTGTTGCCTTGAATGCTGGACAAGGGGTCAGTCCTCAGTTCTAATGCTGACCCCTGAAAACTGCTAAATGTTGAGGGTCCTCTGCTTGAAACTTCTTGAACTACTATTTTTAGAAAATTGGAATGAATGACTAGGATCTTGCTTTCTGTTGACCGAATCCTTACTGCTAATGATCATGATGCCATATGTAGGCCCAACATTATTTCTGAGCTACTCAACATCTATACCTAAATTTCCACCCAGACCTGCAATCTGAGTGAGTAAAGTTTGAACAAGTTTAGCTGCTGTGCCATGTATTCCAGACTTTTTTTGTAATAATTTCATTGAGGTACACTTCACCTGTTTCAAACATGCAATTAAGTGGTTTCCAGTATAGAGTTGTTCAGCTATCACAATAATCAATTTCAGAACATTTTTTTGTCAACCTGAAAGACAATTCCATATCATTTACTTTACATAGCCCAATCCTTCCATGGCCACTCACTCCCCCTACCTTACACTGAACACCATGGTCCTCTATCCACAGTTTTGCTTTCTTTGGTTTGAGTTATCTGCAGGCAACTGCAGTGTTAAAAAGTATTAAAAAGAAAGTTCCAGAAGTAAATAATTTGTAAGTTTAAAATTGCACCTTCTGAATAATGTAATGGGTCTTCACACCATCCTGCTCCACCCTACCCGGGACATGAATCATCTCTTTGTCTAGTGTACCTAGGTACATGCTGGCTACCATTGGTCGCTGCTGTCTCAGTTATATTCACTGTTGGGATATCAGAGTGCATGTATCTGCGGAATCAGCATTTATCGGGGGTCTTGGACTATATTCTCCCTTGGATGAAGGGTGACTATTGTACACCTATCTCTAAATTTGTCTCCATTCTGAACTTTTAAATGGAATGGTGATTTTTCGTGACTGGTTTCTCTCACTTAGTGTGTCCAGGTTCATTCATATTGTAACTTCTAACAGTGCTTCAACTCTTTTTATGACTAATACTCCACAGTAGATGTATATCATATTTTGTTGTTCCATCATTGGTTAGTGGACAATAGGATAGTTCCTGCCATTTGTTTATAATGCAGTTATGAGCATTTGTGTATACATTTTTGTATGTGCATACATTTTCATTTCTGTTCCAGACTAAAGGGAATTTCTGCATCTTATGGTAAATATTTTTAACTTTTTGAGTAACTAGCAGACTATTCTCCAAAGTGACCAGCCACCATTTTATAGTCCCACCAGCAATATAATGTGGATTCTAATGTCCCCACATCCTCACCAACACTTGTTATTACCTGGCTTTTTAAATTTTAGCCATCCTAATGCATGTGAATTGGTATCACTGTGATTTTAATTCTCCCTATTTCTTTTAAAACTACCATAAGCTGCCTGCTGCCCAAAACCACTTAAATGCCTCCAATCATTTTCATTATCTACCATTGCTACTGACAGTTCTCATGATTATCATCTCCCACTCGAATTATTGTAACAACCTTAATTTTAAGTATAGCTGATCCTCCTGTTTCCACCCTCTTCCCATCACTTAGCCAAAAAGATTGAATTAAACATCCATTGAAATATCACACTCTAAAGCCTGAAGAGTCTGGAAAAAGGAAAACTGGGAAGCTTACTACAGAGAAACCTAGCAAATGTCTTAATGACATGATCAAATTAACAACAGCAGTGATGATATGTGGATATCATGTGCCCTCTAATATGTGAAAAGAAAGGAACCTAACCTTTTCCAAAACCTTAACTCCATTCTAATCATGAGAAAGCATCAGATGGACCCAAATTGAGGACATGCTACAAACTTGCATAACTTCTTAGAACCACCAAGATCATGAAAAGCAAAGAAATCCACAGAACATAGAAGACTAAGGAAATTATGACACTAAATTTGATTTAATTTCAAGATTTATTCCTGAAATGGAAAAAAAAGACATTAATGGAAAATGTGATGAAATCTGAATAAAGATTGGGATTTATAACAGTAATTTACCATTCAGGTTTCTCAGTTTCGGCAAATGTACCACGGTAATGTAAGAGAACATTAATGGAGATAAACTAGTTGAGAGGTTATAGGAGAACTTTGTGTGTCTAAAATTACTCCCAAGGAAAACTATATTTTTAAAATAATTAACAACCTTTGGAGACTCCCCATTGACTAGATTGGATTCAAATTTTGAGTAGTGGTTGAGATTCTTCATAATGTGAACTCTCAACCCTAAACTTTATCCCCTTGAAGATACCCTCCAGCACTGGATCTGCAATTTCCAAGAGCATGTGCCCTTTAAGAACTGGATGCTCTTGGACCTCTTCTTTGTGACTGGATTGCTGTTCCTGAAAGAAAACCTCCCTAAAATTTCCAGACTGAGGCAAGGTCACTTTTTCACTTTTTATTGAGTTCCTTTCCTCATACCTCTCATCACATTTAACTTGATGCTAATTTTTTTATTAGTATACATGTTTTTGGTTTTTCTTTTTTAAAAATGCTTTAAAACTCAGAAAATAAAGTCCCCTATGTCTGGACACTGCTATGGCTTGATGTGTGGTTTTCTAGAGCTTTCTCTACATGGACAAACCTTCTATAGGACCTCCATATACTGCTCTGAAACATACATTTCTCCTTAATATGCCTTGGCATTTAGTATATAGAACTATCCCTCCTAATGGTTACAAAATAGTCTTATTGGGCTGGGGATTTAGCTCAGTGATTAGAGTGCTTGCCTTGCAAGCACAAGGCCCTGAGTTCGCTCCTTGGCACCACAAAAAAAAAAAAAAAGTCTTATTGTGCAGAATGTTCCCTAATTTATTTAAACAATCCTCTTTGTCTTTCCCATTAAAATGTCCTTGTAGATGAGAGAACTAATGAAGCCCAACATAGTGCCTGAGTAATGGATTCAGTCTAGTTTGAGAAGCCAGAAAGACAGCAGAGGAGGTAATGAAGAGCCTGAACTATACCATGACACTGTTGACAAGGATAAGAGGTAAAACAGTTTGGGTATATATAATATATATGTACATAACATACACATTTACAATATATAGATTTCATAGGACTGAATGATGAGGCCAGGAGCTAAACAGACGAAGAACCAAGAAGGAGATCAGTGGGTTAAGAGGCAATAAATCTGTGTCAATACAAATTAAAGTAGTTGATAGATCCTTTAGTGGATATATTTAAAATGCAGGAGATTGCAAGTAGTCACTTAGTGAGACCCTGTCTCAAAAAAATAAAAAAGGAGTGGAGTTGTAGCTCAGTACAAAGGCTCTGGGATCAATTCCCAATACCTAAATAAGATAAAATAAAAATGTAGGACCAGGCCTGGGAATATAGCTCAGTGGTAAAGTGCTTGCCTAGCATTCCCGAGGCCCTGGGTTTGATGCCTGGTCCCACAAAATTTAGGATCAGACAGATGAAACAGACAGCCTGCCTTAAGTATTTAAAGTAGAAGAGTGTAAAAGGCCTACTATCCCTTATCTGCAATTTCAAAATCTAAAACTATTTGAAAAACTAAAAGTTTTTTTGGTTAATTTAGGACAGCACTCATTTTGCCAGCAAGACTTGATAAGCATAAGGTGGAATTATTTATAGTCTTGATCTCACTTTAGATAAATATACATATATCTAACTGCAGAAATATTAACATATTTGATAATAAGGTGCTGCTCCTCTCCTCATGCAGGGAGTTAAATGACACATACTAGATCTATTTCATGACTTTGCTAAAACCCCAAACTTTGAAAGTCTGAAGCATATCTGGTTTCAAGACTTTTGTTATGGCTCATGTTTAGATGTGACTCCCAAAGCCTCACGTGGTCACGGGTTGGGTGGGGTTTTTCAGAGGTGGTTGAAGCTAGAGTGTGCAATTGATTCATGGTGCAATGATAGGATTAAGGTGCTGGGATTAAAGGTGAGTGATTACTTAATCAGTCCACTGATTGGTT
Source organism: Hystrix cristata (assembly GCA_004026905.1). Lineage (NCBI taxonomy): Eukaryota > Metazoa > Chordata > Mammalia > Rodentia > Hystricidae > Hystrix > Hystrix cristata. Next base: position 46,491 of record PVJO010006842.1, read on the forward strand.
TGGCACCCTCCCTAATCCCGATAGGCTAGATAGAATATAAAAGGGACAGAAGGAAGCTGCTAAGGTCCCTTGCTTGCTTTGCTACCTTCTGCCCATCATGAACTGTTTCTCCTTTGTGATGCCCATATGCCATGCCACCCTACCTTGGAGTCAGCTAATTATAGACTGAAACCTCTACACACTGTAGAGAAATCCACCATGATCCACCATAATGTGAGCTAAATAAACCTTTCCCCTCTTAACTTGTGGGTGTTGAGTATTTCATTTCAGCAATGAGGAAAAGTAACTAAAACAAGTTTCAACAAAAGAATTGTGTTTCTAAACCAAAGGTCATAATACAAACTGATAAAACCTTAGACCCACTGACAGAATCTCAGTGGGCTGACACTATTTACACAGCAGAAGTGGGAGAGAATGAATGGAAAGAGGAAGAGAAATTATTGAGTCAGGAGAGGAATCACAGCAGTGCCTGACACCTAAGTACCACCCAATAAATATTTGTTGACTGATAGAAAATACTGAGAGGCAATGAAGACTTTTAAAAGACTATAGCCCCTATTTTTTGAAAGCTTGAAGAACAATTGGAGGTGTGAATTAAGGATAAAACACATTAATGTATAGAACTTACTACATTTATTTATATAAAAGAATTTGGGTGCAAAAATGAAATGGCAAACGTTTTTAAAAGCAGATGAAAACTACAGAAACACCCAACCTAATATGAAAAACGTATAGGCATCAAATATCAAAAATATAATTAGATATGAGCTCCATGTCTTCCTAGAAAGATAGAAAGACAGTGAGAAATAGGCTATAGAATTCTCGTAGTATTCAATTCACCAGGATAAAATTGTAGAAGGAATATCACACAAAATGTAGCCTAGGGATGGTGAACTGCAACGTAGTTATCTTAAGTAGCAATTTTACAGGTGTCTTCATTTGTTCATTTTTATTTTCATCTGACACCCATAAAATTATCCATAATTATAAAAACCTCTCTTCATAGGATGAATGCAATGATCTAAGTAATAAGCTAGTGTTATTATTAATTTATAGAATTTTGAGATCATCTTTTTAAAGTATTAATTTAATTTGCATTAATTCATTCAACAAATATTTTGTTCAAGTCCTAAACAATTACTGGAAATAGATACTGAGTCTGAAATCTGCCTTCTGAAATCTCAGTCTACAGCAGTCTTGCATAATCTCTAAAAATGGTTGAACTCTTACTGTCAATTTAATGTTTAACTGGTCTAAGGTTTCAAAGAAATCCACCATGATTAAGAATGATCAAATTCTGTAGGTTCTATTTTGTGAAACTCCACTTTGATTTCTTCCCTTAATTCCCACGGAATTTGATTCTGATCTGTTGCTGAAAGAAAATTAATTACCCTGGTACCATGGGTTATCTTTCCGAAGAAGATGATGTTAAATCTATAGTACTAGCAAAGCATGTGTTTTAAGTTACTTTCTAATAGTGGTATTGGTTTGAGGTAAGCCAGTTGTTTATGACCCATTTGACCTACAGCATGGGCTTATGTGATGGCTAATTAAGACCAGAGTTGTACTCTACAACAATTTATAATGAAATACATACATCCTGATTACAAAAATTAAAACTGCAGTTAGCATGTTCTTGTTTTTTCTTTATATATTACATAATATCAGTGGCAGAGCACTGTGTTGTATAGCATTTCCTCATTATTTTGAAAGATTTAGACTGAAATATGGCGGGTTTGCTTAGTTAAAAAATGCTGGCTTCAAAATGGTTGTTTTTTTAGGTGAGCAGATAAAGAACAAAAAACAGTGAGTACCCTAAGCTGAACGAAAGGAAAATATACGAGCAGAGTAATAGTTTGGGACAGTGCCACAGGTGACAGTATGACTTAGTAAGTCCCTCTTCCAAACAACTATTCATTTTTCACAGTGTTTTGAAATATTGCCCAGGAAAATAAGTCAATTACCTTGGCTGAAAGAATCTTGCACCATAAAATATTAAGGTAGTAAAGTTTATTAAGCAACAGTTTTAAATGAATGGATTCTCACTGAGAGATCAGTTTCTTGTCACCCGAATCTTAATAAATAGTAGGGAGAAATTCTTCTGATGAATAATTACTAATTAAAAGATAATAATATTTTTCCCTTAGACACTCATTTAGGAAGTATTATTTAGATCCTAATTTTTTCATTAGTTCAACTTCAAATAGCATGCTAGGCTCATTTAAAGCCAAATTGTGTCAAACAAATTTAGCACAACTCTCTAGAAAATCAGAAACAGTACCATATTTCACTGTAATATTTTAATATTCTTTATATTTTGAGAAGGTTTAAATTTTATGAAAACAGTTGGCCTGATGGGAGAATACACTTTTCTATATAGGAGATTTATCTATCCTTCCAAGTGATCAGAGTCCCTTTCAGTTGATTATTTCTTCCATATGTCTCAGATATGTTTTGTCTTAGTTGGTCATGTGTTTGACCTTTTATGAGAGGCAGACAGTGGACCAGAGTTTGTCTCATTTTGAAATCTCCTCAGAAATGACTAAATGTTTTCCAGATGAACATACTGTGGACCAAGGGAGGAACCGGGAATTAGAAATCATTGCTTCCAAACCAGGAGAATTTGTAGACTTCTTTTACTGCTGGAACCCAGTGACCTAAAGGCATCAACCCTCAGGGCAGTTTCCTTCACTCTCAACAGTACCATTAAGTCAGGAAAACAACTCAAGAGGAGAGATGGTATTTATTTATTTATATTTCTCTTGTTTCCAAAAAAGAATTTAAGAGAGCTGCAAAGGTTTTTATCGCTTCCCCGTTTTCTCATCCTAAATTTATACAGTGACTTTTCTAAATGTAAACTTCAGTTACCAGTGGAGGTAGAACAGGGTAGCAATTCACTACTGTCATTTGTCACAGGACCACTCAGCTGCTACACTGGCACCAAAATCCTGCTTTATCCCCTTTAAAGGAATATAAAAATACCAGTTCAAGATGAATAAATATACTTCATGTTGCTTTCCTTCCTTTATCTTCTATCATATAACCTATGCTTTAGGTATAAATTAAAGAATACATTGAAAGCTGTTCAGGGAAAACTTGTGATGACTGTGTGAGCTCTACGACCATACCTCAGATAATGTGTTTAAACAAGAGTAAGGCTCCATGTGTAACCCGTGATTCAAGAATGAATGTTTTGTTAGTTTTTGGTACTCTTTTGAAGGAAAAATAAGCCAGAAAAAGATGCCAAGACACATTTGTAAATTTCATCTAAAATAATTGGTAAAAGATACCAGTTATGCACACATCTATGATTTCGTAGTCAAAGGGATGGAAAGAATTATAAGACACCACATGCTCCTAGGTATGGCTCTCTAAACAATCTGGAACACATGATATTTGGCTTTGATAATTTTTCAAAATAGGATCTGGAGATAAACTGTCTGATAAATTGTCTCATTGGAAATGAGGTTAAGAGATTGCAGGGATTTGGAGAGATAAAATAATGGATAAAGCAGCCCTTTGCAAGAACAAAACACTTCAAGGAATTTTTCTAAAGTACACTTCAGAAAAGGATGATTTGGATTGATGCAGCCGAACTTAAAAGAAATAAAATTGTGAGTAAAACCATTAAATTAATGACATTTAGAAACAGTACTGCTGCCTTTTGTGTTCTCAACATATTCTAAATTCAGCTACATGTGTCTTGTGATCACAAGATATGGTTACAAATATCAATAATTGTTGCAAAGCAAATAGCAGGTGGCGCAGGAAAACAATTCCCTTTTCAACAGGGGAGGAGTGGATGATCTCAATCATGAAGGCCATAGGTTATATAATGAAGATTACAGACTTTAAATGAAAAAAGAATGTATGTGAAAATAGAAAAACGACTTCGAAACAAAGACAGACTCTTTTGTTTAGGGAAACATATCCCAAAATATTTACGAAAAAAAACCCTTAAGCACAAATATTTAAGTGTTGATGGGCTCTAGAAACTGTTTCTAAAAGACTATTCGTTCTATAACTTTCCATAAGGATTAGTCATGCAAATAAGAGTTTCATTCACACAGAGATTGAAAAATATTACAATTACATGGCGTAGCAATATTGTACAATAAATGTAATATGTAAACAAAGTTGGGCACAACACATAGTGCATATATAATTGTAACATAATTACATTACAACACATAGTCCATATATAATTGTAACATTGTAATTACATTCAATACATAATAACTTGGAATGATTAATATTTAGGTAGTTGCAGTATTCAAATAGAATACTGCAACTTACTGTTAGTCTTAACTCACACATTTTAGTTAGAAGTGGCCAGAGCTAACATATTTCAATTACTCCAGATTACATTTCTTACAAGTAACCTCCAGGAAGTTGCCACACACAAGTGATTACCACAGTAGCGATTCCAAGAAGTAAGTCAAGCTATCATTTTATTTCAGATATGGCAGCTAACTCTTCTAAAAACTCAGTGTTTACCGATCTTTTCAACCCTCTGGTAAGTAGTAAGATCTCCTGGCTAATGCTCCCCAGCCTGGGATTCTGGAACATCTTCTCCCTGAATCGTGACTCCCCGCACAAGAATCACAGATAAACGAGAAGGTAGAGTGTACTTTAACAGTTGGTTCGAATTTCTTAACTGTCTTCCTTTTCAGTATTCTACAGACTCCACTCCATGAGGGTAGGGTGGGGAAACTAAGGTGGTGAATCGGGATGAAAAGAAAACTCACTGTATTTTCTTTCGTACTTCTTGATTTTGGTACAGAGTTGTGATGATGAATTCTATGTATCAGGTCGACTGTGCTAACGAATCCCCGATGCCTGATAAAAATGATTTCTGGGCCTGGCCCTGGGGATGTTTGTGGATCGGGTCAGAATCTGAATCAGTAAATTGAGGAACGAAAATTCCACCTTCCCCTATGTGGTTGGGCTTCACCCAGCCTGTGGGTGCCAGCACAGGCTAGAAGGGGCCAGAGGGCGAACTGGGGTGTCAGTCTCCATCCGCCTTTGGACCTCGGAGCTCCTTGTTCTCCAGTCTTTTGCCTCTGAGCCCCCCACCCATGCCCTTCTCTCGGGGCTCAGGCTTTCACCCTCTGGAGAGTTACACACTTTGGCAGCACTGGTTCTCGAGTCTTCACCCTTGGCTTTCTCCAGCTTACAGACAGGATCTCATGGAACATGTTGACCCTCCTAATCATGTAGTCAATTCCCACAGTAAATCCTCTCATATATCTGTATGTATCGTAGTGATTCTGTTCCTCTGGAGAATCCTGCTTAATACACACGTGAATAAATTTCCCATTCAAAAGTTAGCTAGGTGTGGTGGCACATGCCTATAATCTCTGTGCTGGGGAGGCCGAGGCAGGAGGATTGCTGTAAGTTCAGAACCAGCCTGGGCTACATAGTCAGTTCAGGACCAGGATGCATGTAACAATAGCACTTTGGGAGGCTGAGGCAGGAAGGTCACAAGTCTGAGCCCAGCCTGGGTAGTTTAGTGACTTACTGAGACTCTGTCTACAAAGGGAGGGGGTGGCCTGGGAATGTACCTTAAAGCAAAAGCCCTGGATTCAACTCCATCCCAGAAAAAACAAACAAACAAACAAACAAACAAACCTAAAAAGACTTCATGATAGAGATTTGCTCCTGAACAGCTAACCCTCAAGCTCAACAGGATTCATTTTTTACTGTGATTCATGCTAACTGTGTCAGCTCAGTTGGGTCACTTTGGCCTTTCAGTTATACGTAAGTATTTTCAAAACAGGAAACTAGACATTGTTATTGAGTCTCTCTCTGGTGAAAAACTATCAAGAAACAAGATAAATAGTTAGAACCACAATAAATGGCAAGAAGTGATGAAGTACAATATGCTAAGCAATGTTATTACAAAAAATACCTCTGAACCAAGACCTTAAGAGACCTTTGGCAGAACCATTAGTCCTTCTCAGGGTGACTAGAATTAATATCTTGGGAACACAAGCGACTTGTACAGAGACTCCGGTTGAACATTGAGAGAGAAATGATGACCTTTAAAAACAAAACAAATAAACAATAACAACGATAACAAAAAGGATACTAAAATCTGGCAAATAGCTGTGGGTCATTGTGTACTGACTTTAAGTAAACCACACAAAATACACTATAGCTCCCAAATTATTTATCAGAAATGACGGTATCACTTTTAAAGGCTTCCTATGAATTGTTTTTCCTTTATCGTACTTAGTATGTTGCTATCACCCATTCTCAGGTAAGGCTATCAAAGCTGGGAGATAGTATCAAATTTGTCTAAGGTTGCATAGCTACAAGGCCATAGTCAATATCGTATCTGTATTTACTTTAAAGTTGTGACTTTACTGGGACATACTGCATCACTTGACAAAGGTTCGGTTTAGATAGCTGTTTTAATGTGATCAATGCTAAAATCTTCCCAACTGGGGAAGATGAAATTAAGGAAGGACGTTTATTTTTCTCTTTGTGTTGGTGGACATCCAGGGCTGATCAATAAAAAGAAAACTGATAACATTTTTAAAGAACATTAAAGCCAACTAAAAACAATGAAGATATGGATCAAAGATAATTTTCAAATGTTATGAGAAAAGTTGGATAAAGAATTACATCTAATTTGGGGTTTTCTCAAAATTGAAACCCCCCCCTACTGCCAGCAAACACCATTGAGATTGAATGCTGGAACAAAGAGAGTGTGCTATAAATAAATACAAAGAGTGGACCGTTAAATAAAATCTATGCTTAACTCACAAGTTAAATAAGCTATTTTTAAGATTCTTATCTAACAGATGGCCACAATTAAAAATTTTATAGTTGCAAGTGTTGAAGATATTAGGGAAACAGGTCCTTTCCTATACCATGTTATTTCTAGGGAAATAGTTGGTTCAGCTTTCGGAGGGCTATTTGGCAATATCTATGAAAATGTAAAATACACTAAGTTGAGGGAAAACAACTCTAAATTTCTCTCAATAGATGTATTCATATAAACATCAGTCAACTTTTAAAAACCATTTATGTAAGGTTAATAAGGAGAAATCTGTAAGATATTTATTTTAGATAGGAAAAAAGGAGTCAGAGGAGAGTTTACAGGATATGATCTTATCTATGCAGAAAGGCAAAGACTGACACACAGAAACACACACAAGTGGCTTATGTACAGGTTTCCATCTGTGTGTACAAACCTTAAAGCTGTTTCCCTTGTGTGCCCGTTAACTTTAGTTCCCACCTAGACTGGATTAAGAGATTCCCAGAGAGGTGACTGGGTCACAGCTTCCCTAAGCGATGATCTGCTGTTCATAGCTGGACGTGCAGCTAGGGAGTGGGGCGCAGTTGGAGGAGACAGACCCCGGGCTGTGCCTCAGGACTGGCTGTCTCTGGCTGGTGCTCTCACCCTGTGCTCCACTTGCAGGCATCCAGGAAGTACACAGCTCTGCCCCACTGCCCGCTTCTGCCATGATGTCTGCCTCACCTCAGAGCCATGGCCATAGAACTGCCCAACTGTAGACTGGAGCCCCTAAAACTGTGAGCCGAATCGACATTTCCTTCTTCAAGTTTCAGGTATTGAGCATTTTGACCTAGCAGTGAGGAAGCTGACCAACACAGCTTGGAAAGTGAGAATTGGAGTTTCACGAGGATGAGCATCGAGCATTCAGGTAATGGAACAGAGGGTTAAGGTATTTTTTTAAGTGTATTAATACATTTATTTGTATAAGGATGTTTGGTTAGAACCAACATGAATAGACAACCATTCAAAAAAATAGACAACCATTCAAATTGATTCATCTCTTACAAGGCAGTATTACAAAGGCATCACAGTAATGTTGCAGAAAGGGAAAGGCTTCTATGATATACTGTCAAGTTTCATAGAGTTATCTAGGAAATCATAGGTAGACTATGGTCAATTTTTAGAAAACACATATTTATGTGCTGCTGAGAAATTTTACTTTGATGTTACAAATTTTATATAGAGAAAGTACATGTTTGATTTATAAAGAACTAATACATTTTTTCAAAACTGTTGCCTGGAAAGCATAATTCCTAACCCAGGAGCAGTGGCACATGCCTGTAATCCTAGCACGATGGGCAACTGAGGCAGGAGGATCACCAGTTGGAGTCCCACTTGGACAACTTAGTGAGAGCCTGTCTGAAAGAGGAATGTGTTGGGAATGTAGCCTAGTACGAGGGTCCCCTTGCGCTCAATCCCTCGCACGAAAAAGGGAATAATCTCTTCAGATTGATGTTCTCCAGGTTGAGTGAGTAGGCTTGGGACAGGCTACCCATAGCATGTGTAAGTAGTACCTCAGTTCACAGGTAGACAACTAACTCTACTTCACACTGGAAGGTATTTGTTAATACTTCCAAATGTTCTGAATTTTACCCTTTCATCTTTTTAAATGGCTAAGATATTTACTTTCACTTTATACTTTGTAATTTTAAATTTTACTTTTGGCATGAGTTTGAACTATTTTTCCAATTAATTACTTCTTATAATAATATCATATATTATTATAAATATTATTATTATTATAATTTGGAAACAGGGTCTCACTATGTTGCTCAGGCTGGCCTCAACTAGTCATCTTCCCACCTTCTGAGTCACTGGGGCTACAGGCAGGGGAAACCAGGCCCAGCTTAACAATTTTTTTTATTGTGGCAAAATACGTAATACAGAAAGTTTACCATTGTAACCATTTTTAAGTGTGCAGTTCATAATGTAATGCAACCATTACCCCATCTATCTCCAAAACGTTTTATCTTGTAAAATTGAAATACTGAATCACTTTAAAACTCCCCAATCTCTCCCCTACAGCCCACAGTAATTATCTTTCTCCTCTATGTTTCTATGATGTTTGACTACTCTGAGTACCTCGTACAAGTGGAATCAAATTTATCTTTTTGTGACAGGCTTATTTAGTGTAATGTCTTCAAGTTGTGGCATATGTCAAAACCTCCTTCTCTTTAAAGGCTGAATAATACTCCATCACGTGTGTGTGTGTGTGTGTGTGTGTGTGTGTGTGTGTGTGATTCACACATTAGACTGTCCGTGGATGCTTAAGATGCTTCTGCATCTTAGCTACTGTGAATGGTGTTGCTAAAACAGGACAGAGAGTGTGGCAAAGCTGGTTGGGGAAATAAGTGGGTCAGTTACAACACCAAAGGGAAGCACCAAATAATTCCCAGGACCCCATATTGAGAACTCCTCACAGGTTCCTATAAGGTGGCGTAAAAGAGATGGGACAGGGAACCCAATATTGTGACTCTACATGGTAGCCCACTCTGTCTCCTAGACCAGGGTGTACTTTTATATTTGCTCTTTTTCTCCTTTGTTTGGCCCAAGTTCTCTATGCGGAGCCAGGTTTCCCACCATCCCTTTACCCCTCACTTTTCACATAAACTTTTGGCACTATTTTTAGCTTGTCTCATTCAATTCTTTGTTCGAGGGAAGAAGGACCTGGAATACATTTAATTGGTGAGAAATTTCTAAAAGAACTATGCAATAACATTGCTACAAACACGGGTATATGAAAATCTCTTTGAGACCATGCTTTCAATGAAGTATATATGGAGAAGTGGAGTGATTGGATCATATGGTAATTCTATTTTCAATCCTCTAAAGAACTGCCATACCGTTTTCCTCGGTGAGTATACCATGCACCTGTACTGTTTTTAAAACATTTTCAAAAACTTGCTTTAGAAATTATTGAAATTGCACAAAATATACATTATATTAGCAAAGACAAATCCTGGTCCAGTTCATTAGTCAGTCTACAAAAGAATGCTGAATTTAGGAGTCCTGAACTGAGCAAGGCAGTGCATACCTCTAATTTCAGTACTCTGTGAGGCTGAGGAAGGAGGATGACAAAGTGATTTAATGAGAACCACAGAAGGGCAGGGGCTAGGGATTTGGCTCAGTTGGAAAGCTCCGGGTTCAATTCCTTGAGAGACAGAGATAGAAAGACAGAGAGATAGAGATATACGGAGATAGAGGCCTAATTCCGGTACCAGTCAGTCAGAACACGTCCCTGAATAATCTAGATTCCTTCCAGTTAAAATTGATGATTTTAGATGACATATTAGCTTCTAAAGCAGTAAAGTAAAAAATGGCCAGCAAGTGAACTCTGACCAGCTGGTCACTGCTGTGCTGGGAACGCTGTGCCACAAAGGGTCCCGAGAGGAAGGAGGTGGATGGTAGACCACTGTGCTATGGACAGAGCAGTGTGTGGTCACATACAGCCCTTACCACCAGATCCAGCCCCAGCTTGGCCTAACCGGCTAATCTCACGGTGACTGAAGAGTAGCTATTTTGTTATCAGAGAATTTTAACATATAAAGGGAGTTTGACATTGGTGTGAAGATCTTGTTCACACGTGTTTTGCTTACACCTTAGTTTTTCTTCTTACTAGGATCATTTTCAGTCGGTTTTCCCAAATTCAAGTTAGGTCTCAGCTATCTGCATTAATCAATGTTGGGTAAAAATGCCTTTCACTTAGCAGTCCTCAACACAATCTTTTTCTAGCTGCTGCTTAAAAATATCCTGACAGAAAAAGACAAAAACTGAGTAACACCACCAACAGCCTAACTACCAGTCTTGGGAAAGAATATTAATCAAGTATTGGACCGAGAACAACCTACGATGGATCCACCTCACCGTATTATCAGTCTCGGCTCTGAAGAAAATGCATATGCACCTTGGTGGGGTAACTAGCATGCAGCCCAGGTGACTATCTGAATTCAGAAGTAGATTAAACAGCTGGTCCTAGAAAAGTCAGAGGAGCACAGAGAGAAAACAAGGAAATGTAAAGGAAATGCCCTGAAGAGCGCCATGCTGGGAGATGGAAAGCAGATACGGGAGGAGTTGAAATTCAGGAATATTGAGAACTAGAGGACAGGAATCGCAGGAGCAGAAGAGAAAATAGAAGTTCTGAGCTCTATTCATTTTTCTTGGATGTCTCATACAGAAACCACAATCTGTCCCTTTTTTGTGGGCTTCTGCAGATCCACATTATCTGCCATCTGTTTGAGAAATGCAGCCCACATCTAAATGATGCTCTTAGCTCATTCTCACATCCGCTGGCTGAAATATAAGAAAAGTTTCAGTTCACTATATCCGAGTATCATTCATCAATCTAGATCTTCTAACTTCTCTCCTTTCTGGAAAAACTCTGCCCTTTCAAAAATTGTCTAACTCTAGACTATGTTTCCTCTAAACAAAATAATTGTCCAACTGGATTGTCACCATTGCACTCAAGTTTCAGCATTTCATAGATTTATGTTTCATGTGTGACATAAAAAGAATAACTCTGGAAATCATGGGGCATTGTTCTTTAAAGAACCTTTCCATGTTTCCTTCCCCCATCTAAGACTGTGTTGCTAGCTGATAAGCAACCAAACCAAACCAAACCACCTTACCTGGTGTGACAAGTATTCAGAAGGGAGTGTGCTATTTTTAATGCTATAAGTTAATTATTTAAATGTTAACCAATTGTCCTAGCGCAACCCTCTAGTGGCAGAATCAATTTCGGTAACGATGCTGATGGTGGCAATATGATCAACTAAAGTCTCCACCACTTGGTATGGAGGGAGTGGGAATGATAGGCAGTTCATTAATCATTTATCCCAGAGATGAATGTGTTCTGGTGCTGATAGGGGGCTGGAGGTGAATGCTGCCAAAATGAGAAATGTCAATTGTCAGGCCTCATGTATAATAACTGTGGAGCTATTTTTAAGCTTCTTTGAAGATTAAAGTTATGCCCTTTTTCTCTACAGTTCCATCACATATGCTTGGCAATTTTCTTCTATGAGAATGCATTTTCACTTTGCTTGAGAAAATATATACAGCTCCAAGTCTAGCATAAGATATTTGAAAAGTTATTTAGAAAACTCAGGATTTCCACATGCAGTATTAGGAGTGGACTAAATGAAAAAAGTAGTAAACGAGGGAGAAGTATTAAATATATTTTTGGCTGTATTTTTCCTCAGAGGCTATGCTTCATCCATAAGGATATTTTTAATTTCTTAGATATCCAAACAGCATGTGTCCCACAAAATTTTCTGTGGAAATAACAGAATGTAATACACTTTAAAATTTATTGCTCATCAAATTAGGTGAACAGTGTTCCCAAGAATAGTTGTCTCCAGTGACCTTCACAAGCTCCTTTCCCCGACCCCTGCCCCACCAGTTTAGTCATCTCCAATTTGTGTCTTATTCTTCCAGTGGGAAACAGTGGCTCTGGCCTTGATGTGCATTCTTTTGGAGTCCAGGAGCATCTTGGTATGGGTTGAGTTACACTCAATTTAAAACAATTAATGTACTTCAGAAAGCTATCATAAAAACGCTAATTTGTCTGGAGCCACAAATGACCCCACATACAGTTATTTTTTTTTTTTTTTAACATTTCAGTTTTGGGCAACAGAAGGAATGAGTAGATTTAAGACAATAAAATGTAGTATTTTTGCAACACATTTATCAAGTTGTTGAATATTTATACTCCATAAATTATACATTTCTATTTTGGAAACACTTATAGTACCATACAGATACACACCCTAGTTATACAGATATTAAGGATACCTGCTTGATGCATCAAATGAATTTCCAAGTGGATGAGGAATTAAACTTTTCTTTGACATAACACAGTAGCACAGGAACTTTGTACCAAATTATTACCATGAAATAATCAGTTATAATACGTGACACTAAAAAAGATAGTTTTCTCACATTTGACAGTGGCAACCTATGTAACTATCATCATCAAAACATATGGCTACATTGTGAGGTAACTCTGGATAAATGTGAACACAGACATTTGCCATTTCAAACTACAGCTTTTCTTGTGTATGTATATCCAAGTGTAAGTGTGTGTAGAAAATATGCTTGTGTATGTGGAGGTAATATTCTTTAACAAAAAGGTGCAAAATCAACAGTTTGCATGAATTCTTATATGAATGCTTGTTTCAAATTTGTGAGCTATTAAGCCATACGCTCTTCCAGACCACTCTGCATTGAGACTTTATATTTTAAAAGCCCAAGTAATTAGATTCTTGTCTCTGAATTTCCAGCTAGGAAATTACGTTAAGGCAATACGCTTTTCATGAATTGAACGCTGAAAGACTGTGTGTATTGAATTACTATTGCTATTTCTGGCGTTACTTAAGTTATCCTTTAATCTTAAAGTTACCTTTTTAGCAAAGCATCATGAAATATTATATTATTAGCAGTATATCTGTAAAAACATAGCTTTGGGAAATGTTATGCATAATATTTATTTCCTCAAATTATTAGAAAATAATTCTTAAAACTTCAAAATTTAAAAATTAAAATTAAACTGACATTTTCGGCTTGCAGAGAGGCAAATGCTGAAAGTTACAGATAACTGTAAGTATTAATCTGAATGGAGCTGCATCTGCTGAAAATGGTGCTTGTGTCTACTTCCTTCCCTTAGATGTACAGTTCCTCCAACACGTACAGTACCATCACTCATCATAACTTTTAACAGTATCTAGCACACTTAAGCATGAAAATGCTTGCTGGTTTGCTTGGAAAATGGGTATGCAGACATGTTCAAAATTCACCACTTAAACATAAATAATTTAGTATTGGAAATGAATTGAGTAAAATACACTCCAGATCAGGTAACAATCATATAAATTCTATATACAGAGGACAGGTTTCCTGCCCAGGCCCAGAAGCAAAACAGAAGTCAGAAAATCTCATGGGGAAAACCTAGGAGAGAAAAAACTGAAACAAAGTTATCAGTTATATACCACTAGCTTCCTGGAAATCAGAATTATTTCATGTATCCACTTCTCAATGTACGAAATGCATAATGAAATACACTATTTCCAAATATAATGAAAGTAATGATTAAGAAGGGGGTCTGCATCTTTTTGTTTTTCTCACGTATTACTACTGTACCACAAAAAACATAGAAAAAATACTTTCTGAACAATTATTGCTAATTTTTATAATACTTTGTAGCATGTTTCTTTAATTCACAGAATAAATTTAATATTTGGTTGTTTCATGATGCTAATAAGATGCCAGATCATGGGTAACTTTTATAAAAGGCAGTAATGTGTGATATGCATACAATTTATATATCCATCATTACTGAAAAAAACTGGAGATACAGAAGACCAAGCAGAAAAATGTTAAAAATCTCACACTGAACAGTTACTTTCTATATTCAAGTTCCCCATGCAAATATATTTATATGCTATAATACTATCCTACAACTTGCCTTTCCTCCTCCCACCAATATATCATAAATCTTGTCATTAAAAACTGCATCCTATTTCAGCAGTGTTAGTATTTCTATTTGTTTGCTATAATTCACCCTTCTATTATTGCACATCTAGGTGTCCACATTTTCATTATCAATGATCCTGAAGAATCACATGGTAGAAACACTATTTGTGCATCTATCCACGCAATCCCTCGGAAAAACTTGCAGTATATTTTGTCAAAGGATGAGAACCTTTAAAAGGCTTTCGGTATCTACTATATACCTGTTGTGAACACTTCTGTTATTTATTTATTTATTTTTTTGGTGTAGTGCTGGGGATTGAACTCAGGCCCTTGTGCTTACAAGGCAAGCACTCTAATCACTGAGCTAAATCCCCAGCCCCTCTGTTATGTTTTAAAACTAAAATGTCCCCCCAAAGTGGAAGAGGATTGGATCATGGGGCACTATAATCATCAGTGAGTTCATCCATTGATGAGTTCAGAAGCCAAAGGTGCTGTTAGGAGGCAGGGCCTGGTTGGACGTGGGTCACTGGGGGCCTGACCTGGGAGAGTGCACTCTTGTCCCTGGCTCTCTTCTCTCTGCTTCCTGGCTGCGGAGATGAACAGCTTTTGTCCACCATGCCCTTACACCCTGGATAACTGTCTTAGAACCAGCCAACATTAGACTGAATCCAGTGGAAACTGTGAGCCAAACAGCCTTGTATTTGTCAGCTGTTGTAATTTATTTTGCCTAGGACAAATGACCTAATGACCCTGCACCTAAGTTGCCTTAGGTACAGAATGGAACAATCCTGCCACACCTGCCTCACAGAGTAGTGTTATGTGAAAATGTGAGTTCTCATATAATACACAGTTATATTATGAGGAAAAAACAAAATATAGGTTCACACGAGAACAGAATAATGTACATGGCACCTTGTATATAACAGGCATAACAGTAACTATTATTCTTAGTGATCTGTTGACTTTGACAATTTGTGGCTGCATCATGTATAATTCATAAGCAAAACCAATTGTTTTGGCAACTTATGATTTTTTTTCTTTTTGCGTTAAGCATGGAACCCAGGATGGCACCCATACATAAGCAAGCACTCTACACTCAACAATACCCTTAGCCCTTAAAGTGTGTTAATTTGAATCTCAGTTAGGTTAGCTTGAAAGACATCTGAGGTTTTTGTTTTTCCTTCTACACTCTTGGAAAGCAGTATTTTATAAAATTTAAAGTGCCACCTTTATAATCAGCCAAGTAATTACAAAATATTCAAGCAGGAGGGGAAATAGGCAGATAATGTCATGGAAAGAGTAATACTGGATGTAGGAGCTGCTATCCAGTTAGGCCTGTCTCTGCTATTGTGTGGATCACAAGACTTGATATATGGATGTTAAACATGAGCATATTTCTCCCATCTCTCTGATTCCTCTGAGCAGATGTTAAACGTGATGAATGACTAATTAGTACCCACGTTTTAATTACGGCTATTCCTAGTGAGCGCAAACATCACAGTGTACTCCCTTTTTTATCACTACCATCTTGACATTTTAACTCTAATTAGTAAACATCAAGTTCAACAGAATGACAGAAAAGGAAAAATGACATAGAGATAATCCTAGAGATCTTTCTTGTATAAAGATTGAGAGAAAAATGTAAATTTGAGAAGTTAAATATACAGTTAAATAAATAGCTGAAGATAGATTAAGAACATTTGAAATTTCCAAGAATCACTAGTCACTGTCTAGATCCACTCTAACTTTTCCACCTCTAAATTAGGTTATAGAGTTAACACCTACATGGTCATGGTGGGGGGGGTTCTGTATATAACAGTAATGTCCCAATTTTATCTGATTTATGGTATTTTTCTGTTGTGACAGGATTTAGATACTTTTGTTTATCCTATATTGGGAATATTACTATTCTTGGTAATGTTTCATTCCTGAGACACATGTAGATTCTTCATTCAAGTGATACTATTTTCACTTAAAAAGTATTGAGATTTGAAGCCAGGAACTCTGGCTTATGCCTGTAACCCTGGCTACTCAGGAGGCTGAGGCAGGAGGATCACAAGTTCCAGCCAACCTGGGCAATTTAAGGAGAGTCTGTCTCAAAAAATAAGGGCACCCCGGGGTTGATTTCCAGTACTGCACTCAAAACAAGACAAAAATAACAACAAAAACAAAAGAAACAAAAGGAAAGTGCTAACACACGAATAACCAATAACGACTAAGGTAACAATGGCTACTAACTGCTACAGTGCAACTTACTACACAACGGGTACATGGCACTTACTATTTATTCCATTACTTAATACTCCCTATCACTTTAGGATAGGTATTTCTGTACTGTTAACATATGAAGAAATTGAAGTTCACAAAGGCTAAGCTATTTGTGAAAGTTACTAGGACTATAATTTAATTTTCAAAGCTATACTCTTAAAATTTGCAGAATAATCCGTGAAATTCAATTCAGTCATCCAATTAGATGCAGAATTATATTCCTTGTTCTACATGTATATGTGTATATATTTAAAAATATAACATTTTAAAGAACAATAACGACTTAGTAAAGTGTAAATGGAAAAACAAAACCAAAAAGAAATGTTACTTCTAATTAAGTGTGAAATTTGCCCATCAAAATAAATACATGATTTTATGTGGGTTATCTACAGAAGAGTCATAGACAATTTCTTGGTAAATTAACTTTGAATTTCACTCAATATTGTAAAAAATAATAGACGCTTATTAAACACTTCTGTTGAACACATTCAAGTAAAATATCTTTTTGAGTATATAATAAAAAATATTTCTAACTATGTAATAAAAATGAAGTAACAGCAATCTGAGTCTATTTTCATGGCCTGCACACACTTAAATGCAAAACAGGCACACTTTACAAATTTTGTTTTAGCTTCAAAGAAAATTTTAGAAAGTTGGCACACAGAAAAAAAACCAATGTTGAAAATGTCATTCTATAATATGACTACAAATAGGCATAATTATTACACAATGTACTTTATATTCACATCATATGCTGTATTTCCAAAAATATTAAATAACTTCAGATAGTCATTCATTTTATATTGTACTTTAGCAAAGGAAAGATGAAAATATGTAGACTGACATTACTAAAAGCTAATTTCTAATATTTGGAACAGTAAAATTGAAAGGAACACTCCAACTAAAGCAATATTAAAGTGCACATTTTAATAAAATGCAATCAGTGATACTTAAACTAAAAATTCCCTTAATTGCAATCTTAATAACATTTAAAAAAATATATTTTCAGTTCTTTGTCACCTAGCTGAGACATTTAGAATATGAACTACTTCCAACATTTTCCTAGTAAAGGGTCTTTTGTATCAGATCTCAATAAATAGGTTTAATCTACTTTTATTCAATACAGTATTTAGGCCACATCACAAATTGATCTAATAGACCTTACTTTTGTTTTTTTCTTTTTGGGTGCTGGGGATTGAACTCAGGGCCATATACTCTATGAGCTAAATCCCCAACCCCTCAATCTTACTTTATAACAGGTAAACCTGCTAACAAATAAAATCCTTCAGTTTAAGATACTTCTTTATCCAAAAATCTATAAAATAAATATTAGGCTTCCTACTAAATTCATTTCACTGCTGTGCATATGACAGATGACAGGTAATGTACAAATCCTGTTATTTCTCCTACAACTATCTAATTATAAAAAGAGAAAAACATTAATTTTAGAATGAAGTACTTCAATTGGCCCAATACACTTACTTTTAGCAAGCTGTGCCTTAAGTCTCCAAAATGACTGTTTTCCCCGACACCTCCTAATCTATTTAGAAAAAACAGGACATTCCAGAACAGGAGGGAAATCTGACAGGGGGACACACTATGCAAATTATGCAAAATGGTTTGTCCAACATAATCTTGCATAGACTTTGTGTTCAGTTAAAATGCTCCTTGAGGGGCTGGGGATTTAGCTCAGTGATTAGAGTGCTTGCCTTGCAAGCACAAGGGCCTGAGTTCGATCCCCAGCACCAAAAAAAAAAAAAAAAAAAAAAAAAAAAAAAAAAAAAAAAAAAAAAAAAAAAAAAAAAAAAAAAAAAAAAAATGCTCCTTGGTGGCGAGGATGATACACTAATATGGAAAGAAACCTCTGAAGACACATCAGTACATCGGAAATTAAAAGCTTGAAACTGAAAATTTTGTAACAGGTTCTCCTGAAATGGTGCATATTTTTCTCTTTTGAAAAGTTGTAAGATATGTTTTTAATTTGGGGTTTTGAAGAAGACAATAGTAGTCTACACCAAAAATTTCTTAAATCAAATGAAATTGTGTAAGGGACACGATTCCTTAAAATGAATATATCAAACGTATATTGACAAATTTTATTTCTCCAGTGTGGGTTAGGAGAATTCTAAAAGTAAGTATCCATAATTTTATCTGAAAGGAATCTAAGTATGCTTAAGTTGAACCTATCATGTGAATTACTCGACTTGTCATTTTATTTTAAAAGTGTAAGATTTTATTGAAAGATATCCGATTTTGGCTTTGAAGATATAGGTTTAAGGTCTCTTCTTTGTTATTCCAGAAACTGTGTATAGTGTTTGTGATTTCAACAACACCCCAAAAGTTCTTCCAACATGAAGATTTTTCAACCTACTGAACAAACTTATGCTCATTCTCCGATGTCCATTGCAGCAGCATTTGTCTCTGTGAAGCACATTAAACTCACTCAAATATCAAAATGCTGATCTGATAGAATGATTTATCTTCCCATTATAGGAAAGTCATGAGTGACTTGTACTGAGGTATGTTTTTTGGCTATGAAGGACATCTATTAGAGAGCTCCACACTTGAAGGTTTCCCTTTAGGTGATAACATTTTATGGCTGAACAGTCTCTGCAGGTACCAAGTTCCCTGTTGTATCCAACTGCATACATTTACACGTGCATGCAGACACAGGACACTCTGCATGGTCCCTAAAAACAGGTCAAAAAACAGTTAAAAATCCAAACTATAGTACATGAATACATTTATCTATATCTATAATGCAAGTTTCCAAAATGGCATTTAAAACCTAAAGAAAAAAAGCCTTAAAAGCATCAAATTGGAAATGACTGCCAAGATGAACTTGGGATAGAAAATTACTGAAAAATGAATAGCTCTGCTTTCTACATATATAACAAGATATCTCATTTACAGTCATGAAGGCGACAGGGATATGCTCAGAGTCTAAATTAACACCAATGAGACGAGTTGGGTATCAGTGCTCTAGTTATGAGATACGCAGAGGCAAGTGGGACTGTCAGAGTAAAGGGTGTAGGTCCTGAGTCTCTACTGCATGAGGCGCTTGCCTACCAAAACCAAGTTCACTTAGAAAAGGACCCATGTAGTTTGTATGTTCTCTATCATTGCATTTATAATTCAGTTACATGATAAACTGCAGGATATACAGTCAGAAAACCTATTAACATATCCTCTCCTCAAATAAAATTACATAAATCCTACTCATTTAACACATACAAAATACATCTTATCTATTATAGCTTGAGATCACATAGAATATCTACTGCTAGAAATGTTGATACTACTTTTGTTAACTCAAGTGATGTTAAAAAAAGAAATTCATCCTTTTGCTATATATTAGTAGTATAAAATAACATGAAACATTTAGAGGGTAATCTGTCTTATGTCCCCTTACTCCAAGCTTATTAAAGAAAGAATGTATTGATTACCTGAACCAGCTAAGCATATGTCCAGCATGTCCACCATGCCTGCAATTGTGACACCATGTAAACCAGTTGTTAAACTGAGCTAATTTTTTGTCCTTGCTCAAGTCGACTTTCTCATCTGATTTGGATCCTCCTATGGTAAAAGAAAATGGTATTTATTCACTGTATCACAATATTTTAAGTTTCTTAAAACGGTGTATCTAAAACAATGTTCAAAATACAAATTTCACATCACACTGAAACACTGATTTTGATGCTAAGGTCTAGAGTTCTACCCACCACTGAAGAGAGGTACTTATATCTATACAAACTCTTTCAAAGATAAAAAAGAAATTTCTCACTGTATTGCATAAGGTTGGTACAATCTTGCTAACAAAACTAGACAAAAATAACATGAAGAAGGAAGATTATAGACCCATCTCCCTTCTGAACAGACTAAAAATCCTACATAAAATATGAGCAAATAGAATCTTGCAGTATCATAATCCTACGATTTAGCAATTCTACTTCTTGATAAATACACTACAGAAACTTTTACACATGTCAAAATGAGACGTACAACAATGTTCTTTAATAAATTGTGCTGGGAAAGCTGGCTATCCATATGCAGAAGATTGAACTAGACCCATATCTCACGCCACGTACTAAACTAAAATCAAAGTGGATCAAAGATCTAAATGTTAAAACAGAAACAATCTACTGGAAGATAAAATAGGTAAGACTCTTGAAGACAAAAGCATAGGCAAGGACTTTCTGAACAGAACCCCAATTACACAAGAAATAACACTAAGTAAGAATCAATAAATGGGATCATATCAAATTAAAAAGCTTCTGCACAGCAAAAACAAAACAAAAACCAAAAACTATTAGAGTGAAGAGACAACCTACAGAATAGGAAATTTTTGCTAGTTATTCGTTGGACTGAAGACTAATATCTAGATTACATGAAGAACTCAAAAAATTAGTCCCCCCCCCAAAAAATAAAAGACTCAATCAAAAAAATGGGCAACTGAAATGAACAGACACTTGTCAAAAGAAGTTCAAACAGCCAATAAATACACGAGGTATTCAACATCTCTGGCTATTACAGAAATACAAATTAAAACAACACTGAAGTTCCATCTTACGCTATGAAAAATGGCTATTATCAAGAAATAAAACAATAACAAATGCTGGTGAGGCTGCAGGGGAAAAGAATCCTTCTATACTGCTGGTGGGAATATAAACTAGTACAACTACTGTGGAAATCAGTATCAACTCCCCACGAGGAATGTAATCATTCTATACTGCAAACATTAATTTAAAAAAACTGAAAAAATAAAAGACTGCTCATAGCAGCATTATTCCTAATAGTAAAAATCTGGAAGTAACCGAAGTATTCATTAATAGTAAAGTGCAAAAACTGTGTTTCAGTGCTAGTGAAAAATAAATTCCAGCTAAATTCATTTGCATAACTGAAACTAAAAAATTCCAAATATCTAATACTGAGCAAAAACGGTAAGTCAAGGAAGAAATTCCTTGACTGTATGTCCTTCATATAGAATTCAAAACATAAGTAAGATAGTAAACATACGATAAAGCTAGACATACGTGCCAGAGGCTGATTAACATGCAGTTTAGGGTGGTAGCTACCTCTGCAGTGGAGCAAAGAAGCATCACTAGGCAGGAAGGAATGACCGAGGTACCAGCAGACACTGAATGTTTATCATACTATATAACACATATACTCTTGTTTATGTGATAGCTCACCAACATTTAAACAAAAACATATTACTACATATGCATATTTATACATGTCCAACTCTACATCTTTATGTACCTTTTAGTGTTCAGAACATGGCCATTCTAGTAATTTAGGCTATGTCACTGTGTTGTTCTAAAACAAAAAAATCGAATTAAAATACTTTAAGACCTTACAATTAAGAGACAAAAACGGAAGAAGAGTAAGTAAAAGTATTAGGCCTCCTTAAGCAATTGTTACCTGGTAAGACATGATGTGTAGATAATTATAATCGAAATTTCACTTTGGCCATTGCTGTCACCTTTAATGACCACAAAAATGGTCTTACAATCTGAGAGAGGTTTTTAAACATATTCACTTGTTTTTGCTTTGACATGAAAGAACGCATAATGGTAGGGAACTGAACCCAGGGCCTTTGCACTGAACTACAATCTCAGCTGTTTTTAAAAATTTTTAACTTTGAGACAGGGTCTTGCTAAATTGCCTGAGTTAGATTTTAATTAGCAATCCTGACTCAGTTTCTCAGAGTCCTGGGATTACAGGCATGTCACCACACCCAATTTTGTATTTAAAATGTAAATTCAACAAAACTGTTTGTAGGTTACCAACAATCTTTCTTTTTGTTATTTGAAACAGGGTTTAATCTACGTAGACCAGGTTGGCTTCAAAGTTGTGCTTGATCCTACTGCCCAAGTCACTTTAAGATACACAGAAAATAGGCTGAGTTCAGGACAAACTAATCCTTATCTTTTTTTTTTAATGAAACTGGAAATATTAAGGCCTACTTTATTGCAAAGGGAAAAGGCTTATTTTTAAGATCAAGTGATCTTAAATTTAAAAAGGCAGTGAATTATAAAGATAAGTGCTACAGAATACCTGAGAAAAACTAGGGTTCACTTATACACTAGCAATGTAAGAGTGAGAAAACCAATGTGTAATCTAACTTAACGAACATGTCACTATCTACAACATGAGTGTCCAGCCTTTTGGCCTGCCTGGGCTGTAAGGAGTGAAGAGTAACTATCTTGAACCACATCTAAGATATATAATATGATGTGCAGAAGTAATGAAACTTCCTTTCTTAAAAAAATATTTTTTATTAGGTATGTGTAGGTAGGTTGAAATATTATTATTGATTGTTGCATTTTACTTGCCAAGTTGTGCAAGTGCACGTAACACCCTGGGTTTCCAGCTGACTGGCTGTGAGAGGTGCGTGCAGGAAGAGAAGTCAGCACCGCACCGCACCTTTCCCTAAACAGCGTTCCATTGTCACCTACGCAGCTCATGCTGGAGCACCGCACAACCGATCATGAAAAATGTTGCTAAAATAAAA
The DNA here is from genome assembly GCA_004026905.1 of Hystrix cristata. Taxonomy (NCBI): domain Eukaryota; kingdom Metazoa; phylum Chordata; class Mammalia; order Rodentia; family Hystricidae; genus Hystrix; species Hystrix cristata. The sequence continues at coordinate 69,545 of PVJO010006842.1, forward strand.
ATCACATAATAACGTTAAAAGCCTGTGATCTCATGGGGTCACGGCACTGGATGTCCAGGGCCACATGCAGCCCAAGAGTGATACATTGGACATAACTGATCTAGAAGTTAAGCTCAATTAGGGCAGAGGTTTTCATCTGTTTTGTTCACTATACTATTTCTAGCGCTTAAAAGAATAGGAAATAATAAATATTTTGTTAAACAATGCTTACAATCTATAATCTATAAAGGGATGCTAATTAGAACTGTTTGAACAGAGTTCTTCTAATCTTCACTACACAATAGAGTATAAAAATACACAGATCTTGGTTAAATAAGCTTATAGAAATCCTAATTATTTGGATCATGAAACATGATGGGTGGATGCAATTGCTGATTAAAGGTGAAGCACGAGAGCTGTTTGTACACCTGAATCTTCAGGCTGTCATAAGCCAGTATTTGAATCCTGTCCTATTTTAAAACTATGATTCTTCTCATAAAAATAATATGCTTATGATTCTAATTTACATAGCTCAGAAATGTCTTTATAAAGATCACATTCAAGTTCTCTCTAATTTTTCTACACTATTTCCTAGCGGTCCACTTTTGTATTTTCATCACACATGCATTTACTACTTTTAGCAGTCTCTATCTTAATTCATATTGTTTAGCCTTGCTCCACACCTGCCAAAGCTTTCCTGGAATCTTCACATATTTAAATCTACCAAGTGTTAACGGACCAGCTGAAATGGAATTTTCTTTCTGAAGTTTTCCAGATAGAGAAGGTATATTTCAAAATTCAGAATGCTTGGTGATTTTAGAGTAATAATCAAGAACAACAACTATATAATTGCATAATACCTCTAGGGAAGCCTGAGGCTCCAAGCTGTAACCAAACACACTGGCACTTTTGCAGTGAAACATGAATTTTCACAAATAAATGAGAGAGACAGATCTTACTTGCTTCTTGTCAATTCTAAATCTAAACAGGTTGTGCTGCCAAATGAGATTAATTTAATCCATTTTTTTTAAAACTCTGGATTTCTAGATCTTTCTAAAGATTTCAGAATGACAGATTAGGCATTATGGACCAGTACTTATTTTCTAGACTATATGACTTATTTTATATTATTCATGTTTATTGAACACTCTAAGTACCATGAGGCTAACCGATTCCTCTAAATATGGAATCCTTATCTCTTGTAATACATAAATTACTTCTGAAACAAATCTAGAAAGAAAATCTGAAAAAAACATGAAAAAAAGTTAAGATTTGATAAACCTCAAAGTTCAATATTTATTAGTCTCCATAATAGTTTGAAATACTGTACAATTTAATTTTCAAGTTCTAGAAAATTACTGTTATTTTGAAAAATAAAGAGGTATAAAAAACTACTATAAAATAAAAAAGAACAGCACTCAAATGGTGTCAGAAGGCAAATAATCCTTATAACTTCCTAATACCTATGGTCCAGAAAATGTACTAAATTTAACTATCTCTATATATCTCAGTTCACACAGATATACATGATTTATTTATGCTACATTTTACCTCCTTGTTTTTTCGTTATAGCAGATATTTCAAATTGTTACTTTTTTATTTATTAGGATCAGGGCCATATTAAAAAAACTTATCAGCATGCAATACATAAAAATTCTTAACGAAAACTTAAAACTAAAATGTACATCTAAAGGCATTACATATTGTCTTCACTTGGTAAAAAAGGCAAGCATCTACACTGAAAAATAATCACTCAGCCAATGATACCAGCAAGTCTTTCACATACAGAAAACTAAAGCAGACTACTTACGCGAGAAAGCTGTGGAACCAAAACTATCAGAACCAGAAAGAACCTCTGGTCCAACATCTTATCGTAAAGAGGGCTAAAGTAACTGATTATGCCACAGAGTGAATGTCATGGAACTAGATGTAAAACATGATCCTGACACTATATCCAGTTCTTTATTTCACCTGTTTGCCAAGTATCCAAAATGTTTTTGATTAATTTTTTTTTGCCACAGCATTTTCAAGAGCACCACCAAAATAAAAACAAAACAAAATAAAGACAATTTGGATTTATGTAAATAGCTGGAATATATTATATTCAATTCCCTACTAGTCTCAAAAAATGTTTGCATGTTTACTAGAAATAGTGAAAAAACAATATGTCCAGCCGTTAAAAAATGTATATATTTACAAGGTAACTGACAAGCAGTAGAAGCAGTGGCAGAACCTAGAATGGACCTGCCCTTCCTGTTAATACTTCCTCTGTACATCTCATAGGCAGGTTTTGAAGACAAGGGAAAATGTTGGTGCTACAAGACAACCCAAAGTTTCTCAGGAATACAAGGAATTTGTTACCAGATGTGGACACACTGATTTTTGAGTATCAAGTTTGAAAGAAGCTTTTCTCATGAATTTTACATTGGTCAGCATTTATAAAACCAATATTATCTGAGGTATCATGGATATAGATCTTACTTTTAGTGCACAGATTTTACAAATTAGAGGGATCACAAAAGCTTACAAACCGGTAAAATGGTCTTTCTTAGAAATAATACAAACAGGCTAATATGTATTTATTTCAATATTAATGCAACTGTATACGAACAATTAAAGCTCAGAAAAAATACTTTGTAGAATTATGTCATACCAGGACAGCTAGAAACAGGTGTTCCCATATTAATGAGGCAGAGAGCACATCGAGGAAGGGGTTTTCGACAGCCAGGGCAACTTGTGACTTTAGATTTTGTTGGGGAGCCGCTCACACCATACTGACTAAAACCTCTACCCTGATGAGGCACAGATGAGCAGCTGTAGGAGATCGACTTGCCACAGAAATTACAACTCACAAACACCTACAAAACAAGCGAGAGGAGAAATAAATGGAGTACAAATCACATAGGAATGATAAAGTCAGAAAGGGAAAATTATTTTACAGTAACTTAAAAACTATCTGATACTGCAAAATGACTTATTTGCTAAGTTTGATTAGCTCTCATTTAAAACCACCACTTAGGCCAGGCATGGTGGTGCATGCCTGTGATCCCAGCACTCAGGAGGCTGAGGCAGGAGAACTGCCAAGAGTTGGAGGCTAGCTCTGGGCTACCTAGTAAGTTCAAGGCCAGCCTGCACTACAAAGCAAGACCTTGTCTCAAAAACAAAAAAATTGCCACTTAGTTACATTATATGGGCAGTTACTTTCCATTACTTCTAGGTATAGTCTTCCAAATACCACTGATGTTGGTGGAAAATTAGGAACTTTAGACTCTGCCATTTTAGAATTAACAAGGACATTAGAATTTACACAGGGCCATTAAGAATATCCTAATATGACTTTTAAGCCAAAGTTCAGTGATGTAATCTTCTGAACAAAATTTCCTTATAAAGAAAACATTCTGTTCCTAAGATAAAAAGGACTTCAGGAGCCTTAAATGGAAATTGTTAAAATTTTAGAATAGCAGTGATATACACTATTCATTTGCTTTTATAGTAACTGCCCCAGTTCTTGATATATTATGCAGATAAGTAACACACAACAACATGCTATTTTATCAATACTCAGGTTGCTTTAATATGATCACATTAATTTTTCAATTTCCTAAAATAAGAAAATAGCACCATCCAGTGTCCATAGTGAGGATAACCTAATGCTTAATGTCTGAACTAAGATGAAATGACCTTAGATCATGTGTCCTAGGACAGTGGGGGCAAACCTATGGCACGCGTGCCACAGCAGTCTCTTTGTATCACTCAAAAGTCTAAAAGGTTTGCCATCACTGTGCTAAGGATATTAATCTCATGGTTTTTAAACTAGTGCTAAAAGGAAAAAAAAATTCCCATGTGTAATTGGACATATAAATATACGCATTCACTGCTAAGCAAACCCCCCCAACAAAGATGTGAAAACCCCCTAAAATCCTGCTTTACTGCACATAAAGACACAGAAAAACTATACACAGATGGGAGTTCTAGTACCACATTAGTGGTTTAGATTCTGAAAAGGTTTGACACATACTTGAAAACTTCACACCACCCTAGGATTTGGGCTTTCCTGAGATCCTCTGAACCTCTGAAGTTTGTTCTATCTCAGACTAACTCTCAAGCCACCTAGTACTGTTTGACTGTTAAGACTGGCAGAACCAAAGAACAGGCAGATCAAGAACAAAGTACAGTCTGGAATAGAATCAATGGGAAATCAATATAAGCGAAAGAATGAGCTGAAAATAATTTATTAAATTCAACTCAAACATGTAACAATTTGATTCTCTCTGAAACAACATTCTTACCTGTGCTAAAGGCTTGGAACTGGGATCCAACTTACTCCTGTGAATATCAAATTCAGCTCGTTTATGCCAAAACCTCCAAGCATCTAATAAATTTCTATAATTCTCAATCCAGTACTGAACCCTTTCATCTTTTAGAACATCTAGAGGTGAGCCCTAAAAAGAGAACATGAATTACTTCAGTAGTTTAAAATGTTCTGTTTAACCCAGTAGATTCTGGGTAACGTGGGAATATGAGTCATTCAGAAGAAATAGTCCCCCTTTTTGCCAAAAGCTGTTTCCTATTGAGGATACGGATAACTGATAGAAACTCCGTTAATTTACCTCAAGCTGGTCTTCTCTAATGATATAAGCACACACTATATATGCCATATTGGCTAGGGAAGTATAACTCTCTTTTAGTTGAGTTTAAGGAACTGGGAACAAACAATTCACCTCCCTGGTTAAATGCAATAAACAGTGATGTGAATACCTTTTGTCCCAACTATTAAAACCTCTCAGTTCACAACTCTTTACTATTTTATCCAAATACACACCAAAATTGCTCAATCACACTCCACTGAACACTGAGCCTGAGCTTAACTCTTCATATTTAGCATGTACTATGAATGGAAATACTGTTTTTGAACACCTATTGTCTGTAAGTTAAATCTGTCTTTTGTTTCTCTTGCCTCCAATTAAAACACATGTTTTTTGATTTAAAAATAATTTAACAAAAAATAAAGAAAATCAAAACCAAACATTTTCTTAGTTGTTTTGCCCAGACGGCATAATGAAAAGTAGCATTATTTTTTTTCTTAAATGTACTTTGGGGTTCTCATTAAGAACTTTTTTTTTTCTTACAGTACTGTGGATTGAACTGAACTACATCCTGAGCACTTTTTAGATTTTTTATTTTGCGACAGAGTCTTGCTAAGTCTCTATGTTTCCCAGGTTGGACTGGAACTTGGGATTCTCCTGCCTCAGTCTCCTACAGTGCTGAGACTGTAGGCCTGTCCAGCTAAGAACTTCAATTTCTTGGTGGTAAGAATTTTCCTAAACCTGTGTTTTTCGTGACAGCTGTGACAGTCTACATTTCATTTATGCTTGTTTTGAGTTTTTGTAGAAAGCTTTTAGCTCTGTCTAGGAAATTTATTTACATGAAGTAGAAAGCAGAGAAAGACTACTTGCAATGACACCTTGAACATGAGTCTGAAGCCCAGTTTTCCCAGTTCTACTTTAGGACCAGACAGTAAAGGAAAAAACGTAGCGAACATTTTACATATGGGAAAAGAACAGAAGCCTGTAACAGCTAACACAATCTATCTTTTGATATGCAATCAGAAGCATGAGGCTGTCTTTTATCTATTATGTATTAATTTCATGATCAGAGTTAAATTTAGCTAAAAGAACATATGAAAAATTTACAACAATTTTATTTCTTAAAAAAAAGAAAATATCTACTTTAGTCCTAAATTAAGCAAAACCAAGTACTAAAGTAGTATGTTATCCCTGGTTTAAAAAAAAGAAATTCACAGGGCTGGGTATGATGGTTTGTATCTGTAATCCCAGCATTCTGCGAGGCTGAAGCAGGAGGATCACAAGTTTGCCAGTCTGGGCAACTGAGACCCTGTATCAAAAACTTTAAAAAAAGGCTGTGGAGTAGCTCAGTACAAATGCCTTGGGTTTGACCCCAGTACTGGGGTGGAGCGGGGGGGGGGGGATCAGAAAAATTAGGTGCCTTCATAGCCTCTTCTTCCCGCTTTAATGGCAGTAAAGAAAAACAAAAAATATGGCAGTAAGGACAAATTAAAAAGAATTTGGTCAACTCAAAAGAATTTGGTTTGGCTTCTGCCCCGATAAAGCCTAAAATCAAGTTTCACCCTGATCTGCAGAAGAAACAGTTCAGAGATTGAGTATGACCAAAGTGGCAGGGCTTAGGAAATAGCTTGGGCTTCTCACAGATTCATAATAACAAAAAGCAAGGCCAAAAGTAATCAGCAAGTAACTGAACTCAATGAAAGTAATAACTCATAGTCTTCAGAAAAGGACCAAAGTAGCCAGATCTACATGATGTTATGTATACAATGCCCAATATTCAATAAAGAAATCTCTAGACACATAATAGGCAAATGTGCTTCCAAGTAAAAGGCAATTAATAGAATTAAAAATAAAACAGCTGACACATTAAGTTAGCAAAGACCAATGCAGAAGGTTCAAAGAAATGTATTCTACAACTGACAAGCACAAT
>PVJO010006842.1:76139-86153 GCA_004026905.1 Hystrix cristata
AAAAAAAAAAAAAAAAAAAAAAAAAAAAAAAAAAAGACCTGAACCTTAGGTGCTTATGGATGGTATCAAATATCTGTATCATAAGAGTTCAAAAAGAAGAAAGATAACAAGATTGGAGCAGCAAAAAGCATTTAAAGAAATAATGACAGAAAACTTCCCAAATCTGATGAAAAACACTAACAGATACAAGAAACAAAACCACTAACAGATATAAGAAGCTAAATGAATTACAAGCAGGATGAAAAAGAACTACAACTAGGCACATGAGTGTCACACTGCTGATAAGCAAAGATAAAGAGAAAATCTTGAAAGAAGCTGAAGGAAAAATGAACTATTATAAACAAGGAAACAGAGCTGATTTTTGATCACAAACAATGCAGGCTAGATAACAGGAAGCCATCTCTGTAAGTACTGAAAGAAAAAAAGATGAATTAGACATTTTCAGTTAAAATTTAAAAGCTGGAGAAATTCATCACTTACACTATGAGAAATGCTAATGAGAAAGACCAAAGGGAAATGATACTAGATGAAACTTACCTACAGAAGGAATAAAAAAATGCCAGGAATGGCAAGTAAGTGAATAACTACAGTCATTTCTTTTCAACTCATACAAGACATGATTTTTCAAAGCAAAAATAGCACTGAATGTTAATGTATGTGGTGTAATAAAAATATAGCAAATGATTATAAATTTAAAAAATTATTTCCATAAAAGACATATTGCCATTAACTCCAACCCACCCTGAATATTCAAAATACACTATCTTTTGATGGCTACCTTGAATTCCTAAGTTGATCTGAAATGTTTATGGCAATTTCTGTCAATAACATTATGGCGTGTCCTCCCTCATCTACCTTCTTTACCTGATCTGGTACCATTCAACTTCTGGCTCTTCCCCAAAGTCAAAATGACCAGGGACTATGAGAGGTAAACATTTTAAATCATTTCAGGACATGGAAGCAGCCCTGATAGCACAACTAAACCACTCACAAAAGAAGACTTGCTTCACAAAGTGGCAAGAATGAAAGGATAACTGTGTTCAAAGGAAGAGGCATGAATAACAATGTGTATTTTACTTTAATAAATAAAATTAAACATTCATCACATTTTTTGATCACCCTCTGCACTTAGAAGAAGCAAAACATCTAATTATAAGATAAAGGAGAAGGTGCGTGCTATGGTTTAGATCTAAAATGTCCCTCAAAGGTCTCATATGTTTGGAAGGTGACTGGACCATGGAGGTGCTATAGTTATCAGTGGATTGATGCACTGATGAGTTCAGTAGCTGAAGGTTCTGTGAGGAAGTAGGGTCTGGTTAGAAGTGGGTTACTGGGCAGGGGGGTGACCTGGCAGGGTGTATTCATATCTTCAGTTCCCCTTCTTTTTCTCCTTCCTGTCCACCATGGATTGAACACTCTTTCATCTGCCATACCCCTCTGCCATCTTGTTTCTGCCATACAGCTGGCCAACCAATGGAGCTGGCCAGCCATGGATTGAAAGTGTGAGCCAAAAACAAACAAACAAACAAAAAAAACTCCAAGAACCCTCTCTTCTTTTCAGTTGTGAATGTTGAATATTGTGTCCTAGAGATGAGAAAGGGACTAAGACAGACACTAGAACTAGAGAAGTGGGGTCACTGATTTAACTGTATCTGACCATGTGGATTAGAAGCTTTTGGTTCACGGGATGACTCTGGAAAGGTTTGGAGGTACCAGTTAGAGAAGCCTTAGAACACCAAAAGCAGAGTTTGATGGGAGATTCTGGTTGGAGCGCAGAAGATCAGAATGCTGATAGGAATGTGGAATTTAAAGGCCAGGCTCAGGTAGTATCAGTTGGGAACAAGGACTCCACTGTCAGATGGACTACAGGTCATATGTGTTATGATCTGGTAGAAAATTTGTCTGTATTTTGCCATATCTTGAGACTTTGCAGGAGACTGAGACTAAATGGTGAACTAATCAACCTAGTGGGGGAAATTTCAAAAGCAGTCCAATGTTCAGGCTGTAGCATGGCCACTGCATGCTACAATTAGATCCACAGTGAGAAGCAAGAAAGAAGGGCAGAACTGACCAATTTAAAAAGTTTGCAGTTTAATCAGAAAGAAAGAGTCTGAAAGTTGGAGCAAAGGAGAGCACAGTTGTTGAAAAGATTAGCATTGGAACAAAGCCATTACTTTGTATCTGGACAATAGGAAAATGGCTTGATGGCATCTTAGGAATCAGCAAGACCCGATCCTTTACTGGGTCAAGGGTACGAAACTGTTACACTTTCAGTTGAGAAAGGAGCCCCTGGGCTCTTTGCTCAAGAACAGCTAACTAGGGAACTGGTTTCCCGGTATTCAGTTCATAGTGGCCAGCCATCCTGGCACTCAGAGCTGCTGCAGCCATGACCAAAGGGGGCCTGGTTACTGCTTGAGCTGGTGGCAAACCCTGGTGTCAGCCACATAATGTTGGTTTTACAAGCATGCAGAATGCAGGAGTCATGCGCACAGAGGTTTCCACCTAGATTTCAGAAGGCCTGGGAAGCCAAGGAGTTTGCCCCTTAGAGGGCAGCGTGTGAAGCTATAAGAGTGAAACCAAAAGTGTAATAGAGATCATGAGAAGCTGGAGATGCCAAGAATATGCCATCTGCTGAGGAAAGCCACAGGCAGTGAGTAGAACCACCCCAAGAAAGAAGCCATGTGAGGCACAATCCGCCATGCTGTAGAGTCAGGGTCACCCAAGGCCTTGGAATTCACATCTTGCCACAACTTGATCTGGGTACTGGACATGGAACTACAAGATTTAATGTTTGCCCTGATGGGTTTTGGTCTTGCTTTGGTCCTATTCCTTTTTCTATCCCTATTTCTCTCCTTCAGAACGTTAATGTTCAACCTGTGACAATATATATTAGAAGTACAGTCAAACCTTGAACTGTGAATAACTTGGTCTACCAGTGTTCCACAAGAAGAGCTAAAATTTTTAACAAATTTTAAATGGATAGACTAGCAATATCTTGCAATACAAGTAGTATGTCATGCCAAAAGTCACAGGATCACAACTGGTTCTCTTTCTCTCTCTCCCTTCCCCTCCCTCTTCCTCTGTTTTCATATACAAGTGTTTTGGATTATATGGAGAGCAAATTGTTCTCGCAAACCAAGATACTACTGTATTTAACTTTCTTGAGTTTGCCTGAGTCTTAGGTGGCCCTGGAATGGACCTGCATTTTTCGGCAATGCTGAAACTGTTAAAACTCTGGCAACTCTTAGAGATGGGTTAAATGCATTCTGCATAATGAAATGGATGAGTCTCTGGGCGGGGTGTATAGGGGCAGAATGTTACAGTTTAGATTTAAAATGTCACCTGAATGGTAATGACATCATGGGGGTGCTATACTCACAGTGGATATATCCACTGAAGGTGCTATTAGGAGGTGGGGGTGTGACCTAGAAGGGTGTATTCTTATCCCTGGCTTCTCCTTTCTCTGCTTCTTCGCTGCCATGGGTTGAGCACCTTTTCCTCTGCCATGCCCCCTCACCATCCTGTTTTTGCCTTGGAGACAATCAACCATGGACTGAAACTGTGAGCCAAAAATAAACATCCTTTAAATTGTGAATGTATGGTATTGTGTCTAATATTGTGTCTCATAATGGGAAAGTGACTAAGACAGAACGTAACTGGAATTACACTGTTGAAACATTTGTGAAGCTCTAAGTATGAAGTACAATTTAGAAAGTGCTAGGTACAAGGTAAGAAAGGGAAAGAGTAACGTAGGAAGTATGATATGTTAAGTGTGAAATGTGAAGTATGGTGGGGGAAATGTTGATTGTGGTAAGTTAAGGATGCATCTTCTTAGACTTAAAGCAGCAACTTTAACAAAAGGATAATAAAAGGAGTATTTAATTAAAAGGTCAATAGAGCAATTAAAGTAAAACACAGAACTATTCAATTAACACAAAATAAGGCAAGAAAGGAGCAGAGGGATAAAATATAAGGACAAAATGAAAACAAACAGCAAGATGGCTTAACTTCATCTTGATCATATAAGTGTAAACAGATGAAACATTCCAATTAAAAAGCAGTAATTATCAGTCTACAATAATTTTTGTTTCTTTGTTTTTTGAGACAGGTCTCACTATGTACTTCAGGCTCGCCTTAAACTCACTTTGGAACCCAGGCTGGCCTTGAACATGGCAATCGTCCTACCTCAGCTTCTCAAGTGCTGGGATTACAGGCACATGCCACCATGCCTAGCTCTAGGCTAGATTTTAAAAAAGCAATTATCATACATTCTCTGCATATAAATTATATTTCATAAATTTTAAGAAGTTAATAACCCATTTGCACTCTGTAGCCATATACCTGCAATTTAAAAGACAATAAAAATATTACAGAAAATGACCTTTTCTGTCATAGGCAGTGGCTTCATAACTTAGGTAAGTTTACTTTATAGTTTGTAAGCCATCATTTAGTTATGCTCACAGAAGGCAGATTTGGGGAATGGACATTTTACTACAGTTCCCAAGTACACGGTAAGCTTTCCTATTGTATAAAAGGAAGAGGGCAAGAAAGAGGCAAGTGCTATGATACCATGAAAGGATAAGATTTGCCAGAAATCTGCTTTTAATCCCTGAATAGTAAAAACTGAGAAAAAAAGAGATGAACTACATGCCCAAATCCTCCTCACTGATGATAAAAAGGGAAGGGAGAGTTAAGAGAACTGTGGTTTAACTTGCCTTCTGCATTTGAAGTGAGATCATAGCTCAGATTGGGGAAAGGGAATCTCTTTTGTAGAAAAGGTAGTTCTGTCAACAAATGGAGAAACTGAAGAGAAGTTTCTTTGCTTCATTTGAGATTTACATAAATTCAGATGCAATCAAGACTGGTACTTTCCAGAAGGAAAGGAAAAACTGGGTAACTCAATATGGAGACTCAGGGACAGTAAGAGGAGACACAAGTCCTCAGCAGATCAACTGATGAGATCACAGCTAAATGCCTTCTAAAAAGCCTAAGCAAGCAAAAGTATATACTCACTTTCAGGGACTACAGAATGTGGTTTAGCTTTTTTTTCTTTTCTTTTTTAAAGTGTTGTCAAACTGCACTAACCTGTAACATGCAGTAACTTGCTGTCTGGACATCTCCAGTTCTATCAACATAACTCTCCATTAAGTCCACTCCATCTTTAGTAAGGCCTGTAAGCAAAATTCCTTCCAAATTTCCTGCTTCTTTCATTTCGTTGGTCAACTTCTCGATGTATCTATTTAACTGCAAAATTCAAAGTAATTTTTCTAAAGCAGTCTATTTCACTATGTATTTTTTACTTGAAAACTACTAATTTGGAACAATCTCATTCACCATGGAAAATATTTAAAACAAAAGTCATTGCCAAAAGGTAAGATGGTTACATCTATTACTTCGAATTATAACCAGTATCCACAAATATTACCAAAAATATGTTAAAAAGCAAGATATTTACTATGTTTTGGTCATTATTATATTAACACAATAGTTTACTATTTTAAAGGAATTGTCCTCATTATTCTGCAAAACTCTTGTTGCCTATTACAACAATATTTAATACAATCACAGACTCTGAGTTATAAGTGAACTCCACAAACAATAACAACAATTTCCTTTTGGTGTTCCCTGACTCCACCCTCCCCAAACTCCTGCCAAGATTCCTCTATATTCCTCCAACATTTTATCATTATTAAAGTACTTAGCACATTGTATCCTAGGTGTTTATGTACACTTCTCCCTCACTATACACACAGCACAGTCAATAACTGATTATTGTACTGAAAATAAAAGGAATCCTTTCAGGGCATCACTAAGAAGTAAATTTAACGTTTTTATCTGGCAACTAATCTTTTTCCTCAAAGCAAAAATAAACTATTAAGTCAATATTCTCAAGAAGTAAATTTAGTTATGATAGACATATTTACAGTTATCTCCAATATAATAAAAAAAGAGTACTTTTAGAATTTATGGAAATCACATACACATAATTATAAAGATCTGTTTCTTACCATAAGTAAGTGATAATAAATATTATCTCAAAAATTACCTCAAATATTAATTTAATTGGTTCTCACCTGAGTATCACTAAGGAATTTACAAGCAAATGCCACTCTGTCACGTACAGCAACTTTGTTTTCATACTGGAAAAAAGAGAGAAAACCAACAAGCTAACTACACATGCTCTAAATTTTAAATTTTTAGAGACTAAATATGTTATATACTTAACATGTAAATTTATTTTCAAGTGTGCTAAGTTACTCTATAATGTTTGAAGAGCCAAGATTGCGTAGGATGCCTTTTCTGATGCAACTTTCAGGAAACTTAGAAATGAAGCTGTAGTCCTTGAAAGTTATTTTTTAAAAATGGACCAGGGGCTGGGGACTTAGCTCAGTGGTAGAGCGCTTGCCTAGCAAGCGCAAGGCCCTGAGTTTGATCCCCAACACCCCTGCCCCCCAAAATAAGAACCAAATTTACTTTAAAAAAAATTCAAGCTGGGCATGATGACACACACCTGTAATCCAAGTACTCGGGAGGCTGACACAGGAGGATCACCATGAGTTTGATACCAGTGTGAATTTCAATAGTGCATTCAAGGTCAGCTTGATCTATACAGCAAGATCCTGTCTCCATACTCCCCACTCTCGCTCCCCCAAAATTCAGTTGTCTTATATAACAACATAAAATACCAGCAATCATGTATATTATATCAAATTTAAGAGGACATGTAATTCTTCTATTATAGAAATTAATTTTGGAGAACCTAGAAAATCTTTCCTTGGCTAAGTTAATCAACAAGTCTGAGAAATCTGTGCACTGAGTATACCAATACAGAATTTAGAAAGAATACCAATATCTTTCTAAATACAAATCAGACCTAGTTTTGTGTCTTAAGTAAAATATTGTTATGTATGTGATTTGTGGCAAAATTTTTTGGAGGCATTATAACAACCTTTCATGTACCTGTCAGTATTGTAAAACACATAAATATTTGCTATAAATTTAGGAAGGTACAAATTAGTTCTATGAGTAAAAAATTATTTAAAGGTGGCAAAAAATGTAATTTCCATTGAAGCCATTCTATAAACAGTTTCCCTCTTTACACATAAGATCCTTTGGTGTGTTTTCTTGACTATAAAATATAGTTCTGCCCTACAGGAAACAAACTCTTAGATTCTGTTGCATATGTTACAATTTTGATCCGGAAAATATTATAAATATTATTTGTCCCATTTTTGAGCTGAGAAACTAGAGCCCCAAAAAGTTAACCATGGCAGAGAAACTCAGGCCTTTATCAGACTTTCCAATTCAGTGCTTTTCACAATCATGCTGCAATTCAGCATGAAGAAAAAAATAACATTAGTTACAATTCTACACACACAAAGTATATTAAATACTTTTTGTGACGTTTGGATATATGAATTTCCATCTAAGCTATCCCCTCCTTAGTAACCCAAATTTAAGTGTTAGAAAGAAAGGGTACTTACTATAGGTCAGTTAACTTAAAATACAGAAATTTAATATTTAAACAATAAACTTTATAAATTCACTTCTTTTTCTAGTCTCCATTCTCTTTCACTTCCTGGAAGTATCATTTTATGGCTTCAAGATTCAACATTTAAAGTATTCTCTTTAACAAAAGAAATACTAACAAAAAATAAACATTAATTTGAAGTTGCTGTAAAAGTTCAATGGTAATTTATTAAAAGTAATGGAAAAATAGATAAACGGTGGAAATTGCCAAAATGAACGCTAACACTGAAAATTTCAGTAAGATACCCCAATACAGTACATGTTTTCACAAATTCTTAGGGGCTGACATTTAAATCGATTATTCAAACACTATATAGAAGGAATGCTGTAACAGCAAACACAGAAGTTGCAGTGTGGAAAGCTTTTCTCATTGCTAGAAAGAAGCCCAACAATGCAAAGTAAGTTGTACTAACATGAAGCTTAAACACACAACAGAAACTGATGTGCGAATCTTACTTCATCTGTTCCTCACTCTGTGATAAAGAAGCTCTCTGGTGATGTGGTCATGGGTGGCTAAAGCAGGAGAGAAAAAAAGCCCCACCACAACAAAAAGGAGCGAATAGTGAAAAAAATGAAATGGTTCACTCTAAGTAGTACGACCATGTAGTTTACTTTCCAAACAGAAACAGGTCGAGAATTAGTGTTAACTCAGAAAAAATGTATGGCTACCTTGACCAAAACTGACAGATCACAAGTGTTTTATTTAGCTAAAAAAAAAAAACACACACATATATATGTATATAAAAACATAGAATATATGTAAATAGCAAATATATTCTTATGTTTATATATTAGATTTCTAAAACTCAGTTTCTTTTTTGGGGGGATGCTGGGGAATCGAACTCAGGGCCTTGTGCTTGCTAGGCAAGCACTCTAACCACGTGAGGTAAATCCCCAACCCCTAAAACTCAGTTTCTAAGCTCAGGGATGAAATCTATTCCTTCTATACCTATAAATTATACTAATATAGCTATGAAAATTAAATCCAGTTTACTATCCATTAACTAACTGTAGATCGGCAATGATACCCAGAAACAGATGCTCAAGAAAAGCTTTAGGTGGGGCTGGGGATTTAGCTCAGTGATTAGAGTGCTTGCCTTGCAAGCACAAGGGCCTGAGTTCAATCCCCGGCACCACCAAAAAAAAAAAAAAAAAAAAAAAAAAAAAAGAAAAGCTTTAGGTGTTTTCTCTTATACCTGCATCACATATAATATTGTACACAACAGACACTTGAAAATTTTAACACAGTTAGATACAAACTCCAATCTTGACTCAAAGGAGGATCTTGCTTACCAAAACACCATCATAAGATCCCGTTTCACTTGTCAGAAATGCAAACATGACACACAGATACGGGTTGTTCAGCTGCAATCGTAGAGTGCTGCACATTTCTCTCCAAAGGGAGTTCTTCTCATCTGTATAGCCTGATAAAGCCATGGCTACAACATTGAGATTCAGATCTCCTGCATATTAAAAACAGTTGGTCCATCACGTGATCAAGAACTTGGTATCCCCTTCTACACATTCCACAAACCATAAACAGGGACCAGAGGGTGACTTTTACCTCAGAAAAACAAGTCCATTAGAAGTAAGGGTTTGGATTTAGACTGGAAAATTTGCCAAGGGCCCTACGCAGAAACTTTCCGTTCTCGTAAAACTTGTGTGTAAACTTGTAAGCCCCGTGTAGGACAAGTACATCTCTGAATTTTCAAGTTCTTGTTTGAGGCAGTTTCCTGTACAGTGTGTTACTGCTTAGCATCCAAATGAAGAAAAGTAAAACCATTCTACCAGAATCACTGCCAACTTTTATCAAGTTCATTTGTGCTGTGCTATTTCAAAGCACTGACAGTAATTATTACTGCATTACAGAATGGTAATTTTCAAAATCATTAATTTCCTATTTCTAAATACATAATGCACAATTTATATATGTGTGAACTGCAAAATTCAGAAAACAAGTATTTCAGCATTTTTATTACAGTATTATACTTCTAATTTTTCTAGGACAAACTCAACTATCAGAATTATAGAATTGCATTAACGCATATGTGCAGCAAAGCATTTTTAACCAATAGTTTCTTTTTTTTTTTGAGACAAGGTCTTGCTATGTAGTTCAGGCCGGCCTTGAACTCACTATATATCCCTGGGTGGCCTCGAACTTGAGGCAATCCTCCTACCTCAGCCTCCCGAGCACTGGGGTTATAAGGCGTGCACCACTAGGCCTAGAACTCCCAATAGTTAAAAAAATTTGTTCTTAGCAGCTTATTATTTGGCCACCAGGAAGCTGCCTACCTGGCCTTCAATCCTGTGGCTGCCAACCCATCTAACATAAATTAAG
The DNA here is from genome assembly GCA_004026905.1 of Hystrix cristata. Classification (NCBI taxonomy): domain Eukaryota; kingdom Metazoa; phylum Chordata; class Mammalia; order Rodentia; family Hystricidae; genus Hystrix; species Hystrix cristata. Next base: position 86,008 of record PVJO010006842.1, read on the forward strand.
CCTCAGAGGAGAAAACTATGTCCCCTTTAACTTTTCCTATTGGGTATTGTCTACATTTATTATAATTTTTTTATTCTCTGTTCCTTAAAACATTCTTCTCCAAATAAAACAGCATTGCCCACCGTATATTCTTTTTTTTTTTTTTA